>JAOUQT010336529.1:0-13099 GCA_025769995.1 Xyliphius kryptos | reverse complement strand
CCGCCTCATCGGGAGCACGTCCGGGCGTTGTAGGGAGGTCATACTGGCACGTGGAGGACACACACTACTGAGCCTCATTTGAACTTGTCTTGAGGAATTTCCAGTAAGGTTGGATCAGCCGGTCATTTTGAGTAGGATTCCAAATCCAGACAAATCTAGATAATTTACATTCTGATCAGTTTGATGTTCTTTTGTTCTCAATTTTTGAGCAGTGTGTATATACCCACACACACACACACACACACACACACACCACAACAGATTATGTATACAACTTACTCTTTTGAACTATAAAATAGAATATATTACAATACTATTACTGCTACTACTGATATATTTATATTTTCACTTTATTATAGCTCGACGTCGCCTCCTAATGAACTGCAGGGCGGCATTAATAAACTTTTTTTTTAATGTTTATAAATCCCTGTATCATTTTAAATAATTTGGTAATGCTACAGTCATAAAACAAGTGAGTGAAAACGGTGTCTAAACCTCTGAATACAGTTGGTTTCTTTCACACTTAAAGTTTAACAGAAGTTTGTCTCTCGTTTAAATAAAGAGGTTTGAACCACTGATTTAATTGTAAAACTGAAATGAAAAGTCTACATTTTTAGTACATTTTCTTTTCTTTATGTTTTAATTTTTTACTGATTTTCTGGTATATTAGACATTTTGTAGCAAAAGGTAAGTTCATGGCGTTTATATTTTTATCAGAAAAATTAAAATTCATGAACATTTTATGTTAATTATTTTATTCATTGAGCTCTAGGATGTGTTATTTTAGTGTTCCCTTAATGTTTTTGAGCAGTGTATAATGTTCAGCTTTAAAATAAATAGTTGGTTAACTAAACTATGTCATAATAAATAATGGAACTCACACCACTTGGGTTCAGGTTAAAGTTGCCACCTGTCCCGTAAAATACAGACTTGTTCCGTATTTGGCAAATAAATGTTGTGTCCTGTATTGCACCGATTTGTTCTGTATTTCCATTAAACATGTCTGTCACACACATCAGCACTGAATCAACATTCAATGTTCATTAAAGATCAAAAGCCACTCCGTCTTTCTTTAATGGACTTTAAAGTATTTAAATAAAGTATATAATATTAAAATATATAATAAAGTACGAAAGTATGAGAGCTTCCTGAATTACTGTTACCGCTGATTCATCACTAACTAAATTGGGATTTATGTGAATAATTATGTAACATTTACACCATCAATCAGTAAAATATCAGAATGTTTACTGTATAAACCCTGTGATGTCATTACTTTAAAAGTGAGGGAACATGAGCAAGAGGACGGATCCATCAACATCACACCTTGTGTGAAGGAAGAAAGGGGGAGCTGTGTTTCTACATTTTTACATCCTAAACAAAATACAATCTGAAAATTTATATACAGATCAAAATTGTGATTAAACATATGGAAATATACAACTTTAGTGCAAAACTATTACGGTCATTAAACCAAAAATGAAAAAAGCCACAAAAAACTACATTAAAACTAATCTAAATCAGTCAGTTTCCATGAGCAATAAATCTGATGGAAAAAAAAAAGAAAAAAGATTGAAGTCTCAATATATTGTATAAAGAAATTAACAGATTGAATATTCATTTGCAGGTGACTCTAAAAGTCTCTCTGAAGATCAGTTTTCATGTTCCAGCTGTCTGGACGTTCTCACTGATCCAGTCACCACTCCATGTGGACACAACTTTTGTAAGATCTGCCTCACACAGTGCTGGAATCAGAGTCCACACTGTTTCTGTCCACTATGTAAAGAAAGATTCACTATCAGACTTGAATTAAAGGTCAATACAACACTGTGGGAGGTTGCAGATCAGTTCAAGAAGAAAAGATCTGAAGATGAATGATTTAAGGTTTATTGTGATCTCTGCACCAAGGAGAAACACAAAGCTCTGAAATCCCGTTTAGATTGTGTTGTGAGTTACTGTGAGTCTCATCTAAAACCTCATTTTAAAGTTCCTAAGTTAAAGAAACACAAACTAATAAACCCTGTGAGGAACTGTGAGGAACATGAGAGACCTCTGGAACTGTTCTGTAGAGATGATCAGATCATTGTGTGTCAGTTCTGCACTGAGGCAGATCACAAGAACCACAAATTAGTTCCCATAGAGGAGGAGAGTAAGGAGAAAAATGTGAGAGACCCTGAATATTAACTTCTATAAAAGATCAATAAGTAATGTATTACAGGAGATTAATAATCAATAACAGCAACTTGTTCAGCTAAATCTATAAAACATTTTAAATGAAAATATTTTTAACGAAGAGAATTATTCAATGTCAGAATTTTAATATGAACTTTATTCCACAGAATCATCACTAACTGGATTAGGTTTTATAGGGATTTTGAATAATAATAATGTAACAGTGTTTTGAAAATTGAATTTCTCTATCAATTAATAAAATATCAGACGTTTATAAACACTGCGATGTCAATACTTTAAAGAGTAAACATGAGAAAGTTCCATCATCATCATCATTTACACCAGCAAAACAAAAATAAAAAATAAGCCAGCTCTGAGGAAGAGGGAGCTGTAAGTAAATACAACATGAACATTTAGAAACACATAAAACACAGTATTGTGATTAAACATATAGAAAATGTACAACTTTAAACAAACCTTTGGTCATTGAAACAAAAAGCACGGAAATAAAAACTAATCTAAATCAGTCAGGAGTCAGTTTCCCTGCAAATCTGATGATATGGGAGTGGTAGCTCAGTGGTTAGGTTGTTGGGCTAGCAATCAGAAGGTTGTGGGTTCAAATCCCAGGTCCTCTGAAGTTACCACTGAGGGCCCTTAACCCTCATTGCTCCAGGGTTCTGTATCAACCCTGTGTTCTGACCCCAACCAATGAGTTGGGATACCTGTAAGTCACTTTGGATAAAAGTGTCAACGAAATGACATATTATTTATTATATGTCACTCCTACTAAAGTGCACAAAGGAAATCTTGGAAAGCAAGTGTCCCTACAACTAAAACCATACAACATTAAGAATACTACACCACTGTGACCTGCAGTATTTTACTGCCTTGAGCATGTGTCCCTACTACAAAACAAAAAAAGAAAAAGGAAAAATAAAACTGCATCAACTTAATCGCTCTGGTCGCAAGTGACATCCATGAAGGAGAAACCTATAGTCTTACAGAGCACTTGCTTTCAACATGTTGACCAGTGAGCCTCTACTCTGCTCATTGCCCCTTGTGGAGGAAACGGTGTAATTTTTACACTTTTAGCCAAAGCTATGCATAGTCTAACGACTAAAAATTATGCAGATTTTATAGGGATGGGAGAGATGACCAAAAGTTTCAGGAAAACTTTTTTGTTAAGTACATAAACAAGTCAAATCATGATTGGAAAATGTGCATTCACATTTTAAATATTCCGGATGTCATTTTGTCTCTTAACATAATCACGAATTTGAAGAGAAGGGTGACCAGTAAAAGAATGGGGGTCAGCATAGCAACGAAAAAGGCGAGATGTCTGATACATCTCTTTCTCTGGCTTTTTGGCTATTTCTTTTAAAAAAATGTAATAGAAATTACTAATGTAAATAAATGAACATTTAACATAACAGCATTTATTTTTCTCACCATTTAACCATTTTTGATCCAAATTATAAATAATTGAGAGATGTTCAATCTCGGTTTTGTAAGCGCATTTCCCTACATAAGCTTTTTTAATGTGATCCTTTTCTCTACGATGGAACTTCGCGTTTCAGCAATCCTTATGCTGCTTTCGTATTTTTGAATGATTTCTCGTCTTTTTATTTGATGGACTGTGAGTCTAGAAACTTTTTGGATCCTATGTTGGAGCTAAAATTAAGGCGGTAACCTCACTTTCACTTCTCAAGTGAAACCCAATGGATAGAAAGCGGCCATGTCACATGATCATTTTAATCCATCTCATATAGGGTCTTGCATAACAAAAAATGTAAATGAGCATATAATCTACAAAACACTGTTGTTTACAACCTGGTATACTAGAGCCACAAAAGAATTCAACTGTAAGTTACTCTATGATGTTCAATTATGTTTGTGTAGAAACTGTCAATATGCAATTTGTAGGTAGAAGGTTTGGAGTAGTTTAAGTTGTAGTTTAAAGTAGTCAAATTGTTTGTCTCTTTACTTACACCTAATACACTTGGACAAACATTAAAGTAGCTATAATGGTGTATTGTGGTTTACTATAAGTTTGTAAAATGCATTTCCAAAAAAAGAAAAACAAAATAACAAATGTGGGATGTGTTTCAGTGTCAGGTTACCTCAAAATTGAGCTCAAATAAAGCAGACGTCTGGACCAGCCATTAAAAAACAACCATGAGTAATTTTCCACCAAGATAACCACCAAAACAATGCCACAGTACAACACGTGACAGAGGCTAAGCAGAAAGCATCTGCTCTTGGCTTATTGCTCCACCTAGACAGATCTGCATTAATAAGGTAATTATATACATAAGGATTCATAATAAAGCATGCAGGATAAATGTGAGTCACAGCTCTTATTTTCAACTACTCTACTGATTGTTTCCAGGAACATTAACTTGCACTGCACCAAAGCTCTATAAGTGTTGTTCTTCTGCAGCAAAAACATTGCAGTTTTACAACCTTATACCTTTAATGCCATGCCTAAAGTACTCCAACAAATTTAGGCATGAACAAAGGGAAAAAATACCCCACCAACTTTTTAAAAAATGGCATTAAAAATAAACTCTACAAATCCAAGAAAAACAATCATATTTTACCGATGTGTTTTAACATTTTCTGTATGCTTTGGTTCACTACCACGTGTATATTGATAAAGTTATACTGGAAAAAAAAAAACAAACAAACAAAAAAACCATTGTGGACAGCTTAGTATTTTAATTCTTCTGTAATGTAATTAAAAATAGGAAATAAAAAAATAATAATATTTAAGTTCACTTAATACCAGCAACATGGTATTAAGTTTCAATTAAGGTAACTTGCTTTTCAGAAGAGAATGTTATTCTAATGCCTGACTTGATGTATTTTACATTTAATGGTAAAACAACTCAACTAAATACATCATGAATTTGCTCCTTTTTATAGCTTGCATTCTCTACAAGCGTGCCAAAAAAAAAAAAAAATACATTTTATCATAAATCCCCGTAAGACAATGCAATATTTCAACTTGAATTATTTCTCAATTACTAAAAAATCTGGAAATTTTGAAACAAAAGCACGATTACCACAGGGTCACACTCCACCTTTGTTTCAATTCCACTTTTTGGGAATTAAAAATAATGACTGTTGGACAGATGGAATTTTAGTTCATAATTTTTGTATAAATTACCTGAGGTGCCCAAAAGTATGTGGTCAACAATGTGTAACTGCAATAAGAGGCAGATATGGACAGCATACGGACAGCATCCAGACCAACAGAAGCATACACTATGTGTACAAGGCCTACAAGTACAAGATACTGCTGTAGACAGAACAGCAGTATCAGCATTATCCTGCTGAAATAGAAGAGATGCTCCTGGAAAAAACATCTTGACATTATATTCTGCTAAATCCCTTTCTTAAGGAACTTTCTTATACAGTGGAGGAAATAAGTATGTGACCCACCACTGACTTTAAAAGTATTAATACAATGAAACGTCTCAATTTTATGTCAGCTTTATTTTTTAACAGTGACCACAGAATATCAAAAGAAAAACTGAGAAAATTACATGAAATAAGAAACAAAAATGCATTGGAATTTCATTAAAGGAAATATGTATTTTTCGGAGACTGTGACCCCAGTTGCCTTGAGATCATTAAATCAGCTCCTCCCGTGTCATTCTTGGCTGATTTTTAACTTTTCTCATGATCAATGAGGCCTAGTTCGATTGACAGTAATGTCGTACTTCTTACACTTTCGAATAATTGCACAAACAGTTGTCACCTTCTCATCTAGCTTCTTACTTATGGCTTTTGTAGCCCTTTCCAGCCTTGTGTAACAATTTTGGACAGGTGTCTCTTATGTAGATAACGAATTCACTGAGATTAGGGTGTGTTAGTGTTTGGTGGGAGCCAACATTAGTCACGGTTTTTGGTGTATCAAATACTTATTTCCCTCAATGAAATGCAATTATTATTTATTTAAATATTATTTAATTTTCTAGATTTTATTTTTTACATTCCATCTCTCACTGTTAAAAAGAAGCTACACTTAAAATCATAGGCTGTTTGTCAGAGTACAAACTTTCAAAATCAGGAGGGGATCGAATTATTATTTTCTCCACTGTATATGCAGATTATGCCCATATGATGCACCCCTTTTAGGTGATTTTTTGTTACCAGTTTTAGTGTAATTGTGCTTCCGTCAACTTTTTCTGACAACAATTAAGTTCTTCATTACAAACACAAAACCTTAGTTTTTTTGTCTGTAAAATTAAAGTGACATATTGCAATTTTTCTTACATTTTTAGAAAGTGACACACTTATTCTGGAAATAGGGGTTCTATATACAGAGCAAACAGACCACTGAATGACCTGGATAATGAGTCAGAACTAAATAAAAGTCTACATAGTCTGATGTTCGTTAAATGTTCTCACATTTCTCTGGAACAACAATACTTTACTTTCCATTTACTCACTTTGGTTGGTGGTGATGGTAAGCTTTTTATTTAATATTAAAACCTGAAACTTCATGCATGATTACTATTTTCTAAAACCAGTCCAAAATGTAAATTACCTTATTTACAATACTCTGAAAAGAGAAAAAAAATGCCCTTCAATTTTTCTTTTCTTTTCTTTTTAATAACAACAATAATTTAACTAGATGTGTAATAAATTAGACTAATTCACTTAGTGGGCGCTTTTATCCAAAGCAACTTTTTTTTTTTTGTAATAGAAAATGCTTCTGATGTGTCCCAAATTATTTCAAGTGTTCCACTTCTATGCTGCTTTTCTGTTCTATAGCACAATTCCTTACAGTTTTAAAGTTGTTTTTCCAAAAATGGGCAATATATGCCAGAAGGTACAGTTTGGTGTAAATAAAGGAAACCAAAAATACCCAAAATGACAAAAAAAAACTTTACAAAAAGCTGAAAGACTCAAAGCAGGTCTTACCCTTTACTTAATATACTAAAGTTAACCCTGTATTAAAACGAAACGGGATGAAAAAACTACATTTCAAGATCTAGTAGTTTAATTATAACATGCGTATGCACACTTTTTTGTATGTATGCATTCTCATGTACAGACACTATCTCTCTTACAAACACACACGCGCACACGTTTGCATGTGCACATGCAGCCAAATAACCTCATGTAAAATAAAAAACTGATTTTAAAACACAGTCTTTTAAAAAAACAGGTGTGGAAAAAATATGAATAGATTTCCTACTCCAAAGCTAAAAAGTTAGCAGCCAGGTGTAGCTAGGTCATTGCCAAATAGTTTGATTATTATCGGGAAGGGTAATATACATTCTTTTTTTTGCCAAACTCATTGAGAATAAAGTGAAAGGCAGGCTGTCAGTTCCTCCCATGATAGACAATTTAGTAAATTCAGTTACCATAATAATCATTATGATAACTCTTCTATAATTTGAAGAGCTTCAAAAATAATTCTATTTTGGACATGAAAACAATATGCAGGTTGACGCATGACAAAAAAGGGGAGTGGCGTTTAATTAAACTTTCTAAATTTTATTCATTTAAAAAAATAAATAAAAAATGAAAAATATATATTTTTAAAAACTGTACAAGGTGCCCACACACTTTAGGTGACCCAGATTAACTTTGGGCCAATGGGTTTAGGACAGAATTACCTGTATTGAAAATAATTTTTGGTCTATTTAATCCATCAATTATCTTCCTCTTGTTTGGAGTTCGAGACGCGGGGGCAGCAACCTAAGCAGAAAGGCCCAGACCTCCCTTTCGCCAGCCACCTATACCAGCTCAATTGGGGGGATTCCTGGGCGTTCCCAGGCCAGCCAGATAATCTTTTCAGCGTGTTCTGGGTCTTCCCCGAGGTCTCCTTAAAGCTAGACACCCCTTAAAGCTAGATTGGTGAGGCGCTCAGAAGGCATCAATACCAGATGCCCGAACCACCTCAACTGGCTCCTTTTGACGCGCAGAAGCAGCCCCCCCCCCCTGGATCACCACCTTATCGTGGTGGAGGGGTTTGCATGCCTGAATGATCCTAGGAGCCATGTTATCGAGGGCAAAGACCCCTGGTAGGGTTCCCAAGGCAAATTCGTCCTAGGTGACATGTCAGACAAAAAGTGGTCCAAAACACCCCCAATGAAGAAAACCATCAAAAATTTGTGTACCCTGCTCAGATTAGGGTCACCAGGGTCCCATTCTGGAGCCAGGCCCGGGGGAGGGGTTTGCCAGAGAGTGCCTGGTGGTCAGGTATTCTTCTGCCATGGTGCCCAACCGGGCCTAGGTGGAGGGAGCTACATTGGTCCCCCCTTCCATGGACTCACCACTTGTGGAAAGTTTCCCCATGACCATCCAGGGAAGAATGTCTCAGGCACTGGGCAGATACACCCAGGACAGGGCTTCAACCTATCGCAGGTCATACAAAAAGACAGATTTAAAAATTTAAAGGACACCAAAATGTGCAGGAAACCATTTACTATCGGTATCGTGGAACAAACATCTATATATTTACATAGATTTTGTCTAATTAATATATTTGTGGTTGGTACATTACAGAATTTTGAATAGTCTGAACATCATTCATTCATTATCTTCCGCTTATTTCTTTATGAGGGTCGCGGGGTGGTTCCCCATGCCCATCCAGGGGAGAACATCTCGGGAGCTGGGCAGATACACCCAGGACAGGGCGCCAATCCATCGCTGGGCACAAACTCACACACACAGGCAATTTAGAGCATTCAATTTACCTTCATGTTTTTAGAATGTGGGAGGAAACTGGAGAACCTGGAGAAAACCCACACATACACAGGGAGAACGTGGAAACTCCGCCCAGATTGGGATTCGAACCGGGAATCCCCAGCGCTGAGAGGCGAACGTGCTAATCACTAAGCTACTGTGCCACCTAGTCTGACCTTAAAAATTATTTAGATTCATATGGGGTACATATCCATCAAAGCACGTGTGGATTACTAGAGTTTAATCTCAGTAACCACTCCTCAAAACTGGTTAAGGCCTCAACTGAAAATGTGTTAAGTTAAATTGTTATTTTAAAACAACTGATCTGAAAGTCTTATCCTCAGCAGCTGCAAAAGTTGCCGTCTGTAAATAAGAGATTTAGGATAATTGATTTCCCCACATTAAGGCAGGTTTTTGTCATGAAAAAATTCTATACTCGGATATAAAAAAAAAAAATCCTTTAAATTCTTCTTTTTATTGGCTTAAATGTTAAGCACCAATCTGATGGAAACAGATATGGAGAGACACCTCTGAAAACCTCTCACAGGTCCCTAAAATCCTAAAGAAAACATATAGGTAACTTACTGCCTAAGGGAGTTGAGACTTTAAAAGAGAGTTATAGTTCATGATTTAGAAGGTCACACACCTGTTTACATAAGGTCCCATAATAGACAGTGCATGTCCCAGCACAAACCAAGCCATAAAGTGTAAAAAAGTAAAAAAAAAAAAATCTCTGTACACCTTAGAAAGGTGATTGTTTATAGGGCACAGCTCAAAGAAAGGTCCCAATAAGCACAGTGAACTTAATCATCCATAAATGCGAGAGGTTTGGAACCATTAGAGAACCTTTCTAGAGCTGGCCACCAGGCCAATATGAGTAATCAGGGTTAAGAGGTCTTAGTAAGGAAGGTGACCAAGGTAGTTCATTTTCACATCTTATGTTTAATAACTAAATATTTTCATTTTGTCATTATAGGATATTGTGTGTGTGTGGAGGTTTAAGAAAAGAATTAATTAGATTTATTTTAAAATAATACAAACAAAAAGGTGGAAAAAAAATGCTGTGAACGTTTTCTGGATGTACTTTAGGCAGCTTTAACAAGCTATAGCTCAACATAAGCTAATAGTGGAGAGTGATCGCTTACATCCTGCCACAGTTGCTCATTCTGGCCAATGGTGGCAGCCTGACATTGCTGGATGTCCTTGACTGTATCGTGCTTTGCTGGGTCCATGGTGATTGAAGCTTTATATTACAAGGCTAGTGACAGGTAGGACCCAAGGGGAGAGCAAAACACATTCAAGGTCAATAAATTGTATGTGGATGAAATAAAAAACGTTACTTTTAGGAGGTGTAAAAGCCAACGGGACCTAGTAATTGTGCTAAAATCAACTCAATTATAGTAAGTAAAAAATAGTGATTATACAGCAAAAACAATTACATTGCCAAAATTTTAAATGTGTGTTATCTACAAGGCAAAAGTGATTTGTGGATTTCCGAACCTGTGCTTTTAGTCTGCTGCCATGAATTGTCATTTGCAAAAGATTACTGTCACTTATTATGAGGTTTTTAAAAATAATGTCCTGAGCACTTGCACAAATGAGCTACTAAAACACTGCCTCAACACTCTGCAGGCCACTAGCGGTACAGGTTAAACTTTGACACGTTTTGCAGTATTTTTTTTTAGCTACAGAGCATGTGCCTAATTATTCCTAACTACCAAAAGAATGCAAAAAATAAAAAGTTTTAATAAAATCATAATGAGGAATCCCAAGACCAAAACTCTGGCAGGAGCACAGACTTCCCCTTATTGCTGTGGATGATTCTAGTTGTTTTGGCAACCATTGAGGGATTCGAGTAGTGGACATGGACAGATACAAGTAAAATGATATAGGGGTGCCAAAATTATTTTTGATATGGTTCCCATAGGAGAACCTGAAGATGGTGTTCAATGCGGCCAGTTTTCTGTGAATACTTGTTTTTTTATTTACTTGATGTAGCTTGTTTCTTGGACATGATGATGAACCAAAAAAAAATGTTAAAACCAGTAAAAAAAAATAAGGTAGTTATTAAGGTATTTTTCTGAAGCCCAATAATATATTACCATAGCTCACACAATGTGAAGAAACACAGTTTTAATTCATGGTGCGTATTGTTAATTTTGACCACGTATGCAAACCATTTATACCATTTAATAAAACAAAAAATATTTACAAATAACAAAAAAGCACTTTAACTGTTTAATTGTAAGAGCAACCTAGAAAATACTGCCTTTGCTCAACTATCTCTCACCACTTTAAAAAAAAAAAAAAGATTTTAAAGTGAATTCAGAGCAATAAAAAAAAATGACTGATTGAAAAATACAGAAAGTTGGACATTTGCAACACTTTTGTGGCTTATACCTAGTTATTTCAATCAAATTTAACTTCTGGACTTGCTGATAGGAGCCTTGCAAATCTATTGGCATTTCAAACGTGCACATTTATCCAAAAACGACACTCTGTACTGTTGAAATGTGGTATGGCGATTGGTCTGCAGCAAAATAAAGGAACCTTGGCATTCAGCATCATCAGGTTTCCATCCAGTGCAGCCAAAAAGGAGATTATATAAAGGGTAAAACAGATCTAGCAGCAGAGAAATTTCTGACACCCTGTTACCAACATTCCTTTACAACTTCGTATCATATGGTAAGGATGGTAAGCGATTTCATTGAATGATAGAACAGATGGTTCTGGGTGAATCATCACAGTGAAAAAGGTCTGGGTTTAATATGGGTTTGTATTCGCTCCTGCACATGGGAAGGCAGGCCTGTCATTAAAGCACAAGCCTGCATTTTACTAGGTTCATACAACAGTCACCTGGCTTACCAAAAACTAAACACTCCCAAATTCTCAGTTTCTTTCAATAAGATGTACAGTGTAGCATATTAACCTTTATAAATAAAAAAGGTTATGAGGTGCAAATGCCTGGCACAGATACAACGCTTGATTTCTTAAAGCAAAATTTTAGGGGATTGGCAAGTAAATGAAAGCGTAACATCAAACCACAGCATGACAAAAATCTTAAAACTGTAATTGTGTGTTTACTATGAAATAAATGCCCAGGCAAAAATTGTACTATTGCAAATATAATACTTAATTCATAATGTGAAATGAGAAAAAGGACAATTTTATGAAAGTTTCATAAATGTAGTGATTTATAAAAGGCCTGCCACACTTCCATTTACAATTGCATGCGTGCTCAAACACACACACAGATGGCAAGGGAATGAAAGCGAAAAATAATTTATTGACTGCCAGTAATCTTATCACTCCAAAATAGCCACTGGTACTGCGATCAGGTTCAAGAACTCCAATTCAGAAGCACTGCAACTTATTCAAACCTTCACTTAGCAGGATCAAAGACAGACCCTGTAAACCCTTCAGCTCCAGTCACATCTTGATCATGTTAAGCATGTCACTATGCATTGGAAGAGCCAGTTTAATGTACTAGCATTTCCAAGACTTCACACACTGTGCTGAAGAACATTACTTTTCTAAACAGAATGTTCAAGTGCTGATTATAAACAAAAATCCAAGCTAAACTGACTACACACACTGTACTCACTGTATACTTTGTAAACATTGCACATCCTGTAGCTACTCTACACTTATTGCCAATAATCCCCCCTATACACATTGTAACCTTTGTACACTCTTTTCCTGTTTGTACCCACTATACACACACTGTACGGAACGTTGTGTACATACAAAAACAAAACATTTTAACATGTTCTATTTAATCGTCTCCAATATTTCCAAAGTTGAAGGATTTATTAATTGTAGATTCTATAAGCCAGCTCTCCAACATTACAATCACTGTACATATTTTATAAAGATTTTACACAATATATATTTTTGCAACTATACACATTCCTTTACTGCATAAAATTTACAGTGCAACTAGGGTTCTCTCTGTTTTTTAATGCCCAGTAAGCTAAACGTACATTTTGTACACACTGCTCACTATAATTACTGTTCAGATGTTTATTATAAATACTGTGAAGACCGTATACCTACTCACTTAGCTGAATATATTTGCTGCACACACTGCAATCTCTTAATGACTGAATAAATAACTCTAAATAACTCCAAGTAAACCCCACTTCTGTGAAACCAACCTGTCCAGTTAGGAAGCAACACTGTTTGTGAATCAGTTTCACTTGCTGTTGTGCGAATGGAACAG
>JAOUQT010336514.1:0-13100 GCA_025769995.1 Xyliphius kryptos | reverse complement strand
CAAACACACTATACGCTAGCAATTTAGAGCATTGAATTTATCTTGAAAACATTTTTTTGGACCGTGAGGAAGGAGGAAACCGGAGAACCCGGAGGAAACCCACATGGACATGAGAACATGGAAACTCCACCCAGATCAGCATTCGAACCAGGAATCCCCAGCGCTGAGAGGCGAACATGCTAACCACTATGCCACGGTGCCGTTTTATGGACAATGAATGGCGGGCAAACTATTGGGGACACACAGATTCTTGTATATATGTATCTATATATATATTTATATATATATGGCAAGTGGCTTAGTGGTTAGCATGTTCGTCAATCAGCGCTTGGGATTCCTGGTTCGAATCCCGATCTGGGTGGAGTTTCCATGTCCTCCCCGTGTCCGTGTGGGTTTCTTCCAGGTTCTCCGGTTTCCTCCCACAGTCCAAAAACATGGATTTAAGGTAAACTGACTGCTCTAAATTGCCCTGTATAGTCTGTGTGTGTGCCCAGCAATGGATTGGCACCCTGTCCTGGTTGTATCTGCCCAGTGTTCGAAACGTTCTCCCCTGGATGGGCATGAGGAACCCCCTGCAACCCTCATAGAGGATTAACTGGAAGATAATGAATGAATGAAAGAATATTTTATACTTCATATTATTTTAGAGTGAGTTTTGTGGCAAGGAAAAATCTGAAATAAATTTGTGGAATTAATATACAGTGTGAGTTGTAACTACTGTGTCCACGCGCTTGGTGTTCGCGAAGACCCTAATCGAACCGAGGTGTTGAGACCCATGACCCTCATTGCTCCAGGGGGGCTGAATTAACCCTGTGTTCTGACCCCAGCCATCAAGTTGGGATATTTGTAAGTCGCTTTGGATAAAAGCGTCCGCTAAATGACCAAATGTGATGTAAATGTAAACATTGTTGTGTAAGTTCTAAATCCAAGAAGGTTCTACGTTTGTTTTCCAGATGAGTCCAACACAGGTCTCTTCTTTGTGAAGACTGCATGTCTGACCTGTGTCTGCATAGATTTGGTTCAGAGCCTCTAGTTTCCTCCACATTCCGACATGCTGATGGGTAAATTGCAGATGCTGTTACAGAAGTGTACTTATCCCCTCATGCAGGGTGCAGGTCTCAAACCTGGATAAATGGGAGGGTTGCATCAGGAAGCACATAGTGTGTAAATCTCTTCCAGGTTGGATTTGCAGATGTTCCCACTGTGGTAACCCAATCCCAATCCATTACCAATATGGATTGGTATTGTTGATGGGTGTTTCGTGTCTAAAGTTGATTATTTTTATTAGAACCAGACAGAATACTGCAGTATAACTGAATAGGTTCTTGCACAGACATTACAACATCCTCACACCCCACTGGACTGCTGACCTCTTACTTTCTCCCATATTTATTCTTTGGGAGCAGCAGTTTTCCTGGTCATGCCGTGGGCAATTCACAAATTCTTTCTTTTAACAAAATTTACACGAGGTCAGTATTGTGCAGAAATGAAAAAATAGGACAGCCGTCAAGATTAGTACATTTGTTCTGCTAATGTGGTGGTCATGGAAACATTGGTGGAATAATAAATGTGGTTAATTGAGGTTCGATGAGGTAATGAATAATTAAGAGTCTCTAAGTCGCCAAAACATTTTTGCCTCAAGTAACAAAATCGCTTGATGACGTCAAAATTCATCGACGCACAAAAGTGGAAGGACTAGCCATCGATGGTCGGACGTCGCGATATGGATGGTACATTGAAAAGCAAATTGGTGCTCTAAGGATTATTCAAAAATACTAGTGTATAATGTGTGTGGTGCTCTCTCAAGTTCATGCGGGGCAATTAATTCCATAAGCTGTTTTATACCGCTTGTTTCATTCCTCGGCTTCATTTGATTACCAGAGTTGAAAAGGAGGCAAAGAACACTAACTGCTGATCGACCCCCTGAGGTCTTGAAGCTTTTCAAAGGAAAAAGCAGGAACATCGCTCCAAGCAGGAAACTGGTAGTTCATCTTCTTTTTTTTTTTTTTTAACTCCCACTCGTTCCACATCAATGAACACCAGATAAACAGAGACTTATCTTCTGCTGTTCTGGAGCATGATTTCAAATCTTAGCTGTAAAGTAAAACCACAGAGTAAAAGCTCCTGCTTCATTTCTTGAACCACATGGGTTGTGATCACACAGTGGGAGAGGGACAAAAGTCTCACAATGAGCAGCAGAGTGTCTAAATCTTGCTGGAGGCGCAGCATAAAATATCGGGAAAAGAAAATGCACTCTTTCCGGAAGAACCTTGGATTTATTTATCTAGTGATTTCTTGTATGACTGATTATATGAAACCGTACTTCAACGCTTGGACGCTTGAAAGTTTAGGCCTCGGAATTGACAAACTTCTACAGTTGGACCCTTGAACCCATAGGTCATGTAGATTGTATCATGCATTTGCAACAAAATGTACAGGGGTTGGAGAAAGAACCTGAAACATCTGGTTTTACACCACAATCATTGATTAGTAAGGTGTAGGGCCTCCTTTTGTGGCCAATACAACGTCCATTGTTCTTGGGAATGACATCTACAAGTCCTGCACAGTGGCCAGAGGGATCTGAAGCCATTCTTCTTGCAGGATGGTGACCAGGTCACTGTGATGCTGGTGGAGGAGAACGTTTCCTGACTCGCTCCTCCAAAACCCCCCAAAGTGTCTGAATAATATTAGAAGATAATGGATGGATGGATGGATGGATCTTAGGCGGCACGGTGGCTTAGTGATTGGCACGTTCGCCTCTCAGCGCTGGGGGCTTTCGGTTCGAATCCCAATCTGGGTGGAGTTTCCATGTCCTCCCCGTGTCCGCGTGGGTTTCCTCCAGGTTCTCCGGTTTCCTCCCACAGTCCAATAACATGGATTCCAGGTAAATTGAATGCTCTAAATTGCCCCGTATAGTGTGTGTGTGTGTGTGTGAGAGTGTGTGCCCAGCGATAGATTGGCGCCCTGTCCTGGGTGTATCTGCCCCCCCCCTTACTTATGTAAACTTATCAGTGGGTTTTCGAATGCTGGAGTTGATTTAAACACCTCAGTGACACTGCTGGGATAGGAATAATGCACCGACCAAATAATCCCTGCCCTGTGGTGGCACTATTGGGGTTCTGACGGTCACAAACAGATGGACTACAGAATGTAATTGTAGAACTACAAAGCCCATCTTTACCGTAAGTGGAACTGATGCAACTGAACTGATGGATAATAAATCGAGCAAACAGGGGGCGTGTCCTAACTCTAAATTGGTACCGTATATAGTATATAGACGAGAGATATAGGAAGGAAAACAGTACAGGAGGCGTAGCGTTCACTCACCGTAGTGTGGAATGATGGCCCAGGCCATGGCAGAGGCGTAGATGCCACCTATCATCCAGAACATGCAGAGCCAGCTGAGGTGCTCGCCCCGCTTCTCCCGCGCCAAGAACTCGGCAAAGTAGGAGAACACGATGGGAACGGCGCCACCAATCCTACAGAATATAAGACGGCCATATAGAGATACATCACATGGACAAGAGTATTGGGATACCTACAACCCCCCACACCCCCCCCCCCTCAAGATTCCACGCTTGAAAGCAACTGTGGACATTGGTACCCAGTTATCTAGAACGCCGTATGTGAGGTTAGACACCGATGTTGGACTTTCATCGATTGGGGTCACGTTATGGTCAGGGTTCTGATTTAAAATAAGAGTCCTGAGTTGATTTCCTTATTTACTGTCTTCTGCCCCGAGGACTGACTCTCATCCTGGTGTGTGTGTGTGTGTGTGTGTGTGTGTGTGTGTGTGTGTGTGAGGGATAGTTCAGACGGATGGAGGCTGGAGAGGAGGCGGCACTGCCGGAGATCCATGTTCCACAAGGACAAAGAACAGAGCGTTCATTTAATTAGCAATAAAACACACTGCTGCCGTACTTCTCCCACCGCAACCCCCACTGCCATCTCTCACTGCTGCAAAGTCATGATGTCACCGTGCACACTGCACTGTTTCAACCTCCTGGCACTGACCCCCAACACGCAACATGAAACGAAGGCGTAAGGATCCGGCTAACGGCCAGTTCGCCGCGGCGTCAGGCTCTCGGCACGGGGCCGGAGCGATACACTTACAGACGTGGCGACGGTCGGTGTGTGTTCACTACGGAGCACTTGGGGGAACAAAGAGCTGGCAGACCGAGGTCAAATTAAGGTGAAGCTCCCACAGAAAGCCAATCAAACCCATAAATTGCACCGCGCTCCGTCGTAAAAAGCACTTCCGAATCGAAATGGCTTCGACCGAGGAGAATTAAAAAGCTCCCGATGCCGCCGAGACCCCTATAGGAAGGTGTAACCTATAACCAAAGGCTCTACTTAATATGAATGATTTTGTAACGAGATCATCGTTTGGTTTACGTAACATATTAGGGCCACATGTTTGAAGACTGAGAGGTAAAAATTTTGAGATACATGAGTTGAGATACATTCCATGAGATGGGGCGACACGGTTGCTTTGTGGTTAGCACGTTCGCCTCAGTGCTGGGGATCCCCGGTTCGAATCCCAATCTGGGTGGAGTTTCCATGTCCTCCCCGTGTCCGTGTGGGTTTCCTCCAGGTTCTCTGATTTTCTCCCACGGTCCAAAAACTTGGATTCAAGGTCAATTGAATGGTCTAAAATGCCATGTAGTGTGTTTTTGTGTGTCCAGTGATGGATTGGCACCCTGTCATGGGTGTATCTGCCCAGCGCCCGAAATGTTCTCCCCTGGATGGGCAAGAAAAACCCACTGTGACCCTCGTAGAGAATTAAGCGAAAGATAAATGAATCAATCAAAATATTGAGAGTCAAAGTTTGGAACTAAAAAGCCAAAATAATAATAAAATAAATTTGAATTCTGGGAGGCATGTATTATTTTTTTTAGATAAAAGTCCTAAATGTTTGTAAAAAGTAAAAAATCTGAGATAAAAGCCCAAAATAACAAGATAATAAATCAAAATATTTAGTGTCAAAGTTTTTAAATAAAACGCCTAAAAAATAATGAGTGGTCACATGATGCATTCATATATTATATTGGTTTTAATAGTTATACGCCCTGCGACGTCCTCACGTTCACGGCAGTTAGAAGTGCCCCCCCTGTTGGAAGGAAGTGTGGGCAGCAGGCCGACACCCGGCCCCCAGGTACCGCTTCCATGGCTCGCTACCAAATCCAGACAGTTAAGCGACAGTCCGCATGCCGCCGAATACAGGAGCAGCTCGAGTGAATCGGGGCTCCCCCTGGTGTCTCAGTGCGGTTGATGCAGATTGATCAATTAAAGAAAATCGACCTTAAATTCCCGAACTCACCCAAATCCTGAGAGCATCCTGCAGAAGAGGAACGTGCTGTAACCCTGCACGAACGAGGACAGGAACGCGAAGAAGCCGTTGACAGACATACACACCAGCAGACACTGTTTCCGGCCCACCTTGTCTGATAAACCGCCCCAGAAAAACGCCCCGAACATCATTCCCAGATACACAACGCTACCTGGAGACGGGAACAAACGGAAAGAGATTAGCATTGCATAAAAAAAAAACACGTACACTACGACTCATACCTCACACTGACCCATCGCAGTCTTTATTTGTATTGGTCAGTGTGAGGTTTGGCTTTTTCCAGCATCCTGAAGTCACCTCTCGACCAATGATGCTGACAGTTGACAGCCTGTGGGGCGTCTTTCTCTCAAACTGCACACTCTAAGATATTTATCTTCTTGCACAGTTGTGTATCAGGGTCTTCCACTCCCTTTTCTGTCCTCGTTGGAACCAGTGTGTCTCACTCTTCGAAGGGAGTAGTTAACAGCATGGTGAGATATTTTCAGTTTCTTGGCGGTATCTCGGGCTGCACGGTGGCTTAGTGGCTAGCACGTTCTCTTCTCAGGGTGGAGTTTTCATGTTCTCCCCGAGTCTGCGTGGGTTTTCTCCGGGTTCTCCGGTTTCCTCCCACTGGATCATGGATCCCAGGTAAATAGAATGCTCCAAATTGACCCGTATAGTGTGTGGATGTGTAAGTGAGCGTGTGGATTGGCGCCCTGTCCTGGGTGTATCTGCCCAGTGCCTGAGATGTTCTCCCCTGGATGGGCATGAGGAACCCCACCGCGACCCTAGTAATATCTTACACCGAGTCGCCTTCCTTAACACAACGTTGGACTGACGACTTTCTGAGTCTGTAAGCAAACCAACAACAGCTGATGCTTCAGATACTGAACTGACCCAGAATGTTGTGCTCCCTTTATGTTCACTTATTAGTGTAACGTTTTTCAGCTGTGCATCACAACTGAACAACCAATCAGCCCAATAACATCCTTAATTTGGATCGGCGATCATACCATAATAGGACTATATGCAAAATAATGCCTCTATGCAAAAACAGGCTTTAATACAAACCTTTTAATTCTTTAAGAATCATCTGATACTTAAATAATTAATTGTAAATTACAATACAATACAATAAATTAATTGTAAAATGGACAATATTATTTGTGAATTGCATGACGTTGTGTTTTTCTCTCAAAACAGGGAAATTTGCATGTGATCCCAAACTTTTGAGCAGCAGTGTTGTATATTGCTATGTATACTGTATATATAGCTCCATCTGGCCTTAAATAGATCTTCATAACGGTACAAATTGCTGACTTTACAGGCTAAAGGGAGTTAAAACAGCACATGCTGCAAAGAGGACTGCTTTCCATTTGTCACCATCCCGTCATCCACACTGCCCTGCGTTTTCCTGATGCCTGCACTTTTAAAATCTGATGTATCGCTCAGCACCCATATGTTCCCCAAATAAGTGGTTTAACTGTGCATGGACCGTTGGTAAAACCGTAAACATTTACATTTTACCCCGCAGCACGTATCCAATCTCGCTGTAACATGAAGGAGACAGGGTGCAGTAGGTCGCTAACCTTCTAGAAGGCCGTCCCTGGGGTGAGCAATGTAGCTCTCGCCACCGAGGTGCACTCTACACTGAGTGGATGGGGTGGACAAGGGCTCCCCCCAGTGTCACGGCATGTTCGGTGTAGAGTTAGGGGCTCATACGGTTGTAGAACGGTTTCCCAAACTAATGTGGAGAAATTAAACCCAAACATTAAGCTAAAGAACAAAGGACATTGATTTTTAGCCACAAAGCCTGTCGCAGGTTTAGGTTTTTGTACTGGCCATGTTAACGTTTGAGTTTAAGTACAGATAAATAAATAAAACATGCTCGTTCGGTCAGTCTGGCCGTAGAACCCAACACACGGTCGCTCAATAAATCCACTCGATGCTCCTCGGCCGAGATATGCTAATAAAAATGCTAATTTGTTCCGAGGGAGAGGGGGGAAAAAGGGAAACGATCGTTTGGTGGCTACTTCCCCCATTGAAAGAAAAAAAAACTGCCCACTCAGATCTTTCTCTCTTAATGTGTCCGGCGTTGCTTGCTCTTGCCGATTGGAGCTGATAAGCAGAACCAGGTTCGTGTTATCTGGGTTTGCAGGGATGAAGGGAAAAGGGAACGGCAGGTAAATTATTACAGGCTGACAATGAGACAAGACACACACACACACACAAACCAGGCTGTAAGAACATGTCACTGTGTCGCTACAACAAAGCGGCAAAGCTATGAGCTAATGAACTACGTTAAATGAGAAACAATGAAAGAGGTCCTATCTTACACCCCATGCTCGTTGCTATCTTACACTCCGCCGACACTCCATCTTCGCGCCTTGTTTTAATAGCAACGCCGAGTGCGAATATTTCCATGCCGAAGGGCGTGGCGGACTCGAAATGAAGCGCGCTCAGGTACATTTCTGGCATGTAGCTACAAACACACGTATAGATAAAAACAACCTAGACAGACGTCGACAGTTCATCGTTATCTTAGCAGCGAATCGGGGCCACAGCACCGCGCATAACGCTAACCGTAAGCCACCTGACTGAAGGTTAAGGTTATTCATGGGCGTGTTTTGGGCATCACGTGCGATTAGCCAGTAAGAGTGTCATTTGCTGCTCCCCTTAAGAACCGGATGCACTCTGACTTTGGCAGATTGCTATTTCGACAGCGTGGCTACCTGGACCCAATGTGCTGGTTCTCCATTTTATTCTGAGTGGAGAACATACGGTATTAATATGCATTCATACCAGTGGCTTAGCGGTTAGCACGTCCTCCTCAGCGCTGGGGGGGTCCCGGTTCGAATCCCACCCTGGGTGGAGTTTCCATGTTCCGTGTGGGTTTCCTCTGGGTTCTCCGGTTTCCTCCCACATCCCAAAAACATGGATTCAAGGTAAATTGAAAGCTCTAAATTGCCCTGTATAGTGTGTGTATGTGTGAGTGTGTACCCAGCGATGGATTGGCGCCCTGTCCTGGGTGTATCTGCCCAGCCCCAGAGACGTTCTCCCCTGGATGGGCATGGGGAACCCCCCGCGACCCTCATAAAGGAATAAGCGGAAGATAATGAATGAATGAATGAACTCAGAATGCGAGCCAAGTACCTCTTGTCCAACATCAGTGTCTGACCTCGCAAATACTCTTCTAGACATTTAGCCCAAAATTCACAGAGACACTGCAACATCCTGGGAAAGGTCGTTACAGAACTGTGAGAGCTGCAAAGTGTTACAACTTAGAATGATGTTGAAAGCTCCTGAGGTGTAATGTACAAAGGTCACTAAACACATTCTGTCCACACGGCACCGTGAAGACCTCAAATTGTGTTTTTGATCTAATTTTAAAACAAATCGAGGGGGGTGTCACATTAATATGGCAGTGTACCTTTAGAGTCTCACATACATATAGACATGAATGTTGGCACATTTCTGTGCAATAATCACCACTTTTTTTAGTAGGTGGCTCGAAAAAGCTTTCAGCAGTTTGGAACAATGCGCGTTGGGATCCGGAGGCGCGGGAGAGCAAAATTCCTGAGCTATCTGCAGTGTGGAATGTAATTAAACAGTAGAGAAAGAGCCGTGTGCATGTGTTTGCAGGAGTCATCCAACCTACACCCACCTCACTTACACCCACACACACCACCACCTCCAAAATCCAAGCATGTTCACCTGCTTTTCAATGCACCATGCGAAAATGCTTTTGACATCCTGGCTGTATTAGAGACACCACAGGAACTGGACATGTTCATTATCACAGTGCAACATTATTTTTTAGTTATTTTATCACAGAATCCAAAACAAGTGCATCTTTGAAACCTGTTTTGTCTAATAATGTTCAGGCTTATCAGTCAGGTGACTCAGTGTCTTTAACAACAAGGATCCATGTAGAAAACTGTGACAAGGCTCCAAACTCCTATGATTTCGAGAAAAAGAAATATCAGTTTGTCTGATTTTTTAACAATGTATAATTTGTTGCTACACGGCAACAATACATCTATTGTGCACAGCCTGGTCTAACCTACGACTCAGTATCTTCACTAAAATGCATCCAAATATACAGCAGCTAATTATTTTGACAGTCACCTTTAAAGTTCCTAAATTGTATTACATTAATAATAACTATGAGCATGTGGTATTAAAAATTTGCTCTGTAAATAAAGAGTAGCTGTAACTGATCCGAATGGATCATCTATCCATTAGAAGCATTCCTGAGCTCTAAGTCCAGCTGAAGTGCAAGTTACCAAATTGAAACCTGTGTGCATTTTACAGATTAAAACAAGCTAATAAACAAGAACAAACTAATAGGCAATTAGGAAAGAAAACAGAAAATTGCAGTGTTTATAAAAGGCATGATTTGTTCTTTATTCCAGAACCTTTAGTTAATCCCAATGGTGTCCAATGTGGTTGAGGTCAGGGCTGTGTGAGTTCTATCACACTATAACTTCATGGACTTTATTTTATACTCTTAGGTCAGATCAGAAGAGGGCTTTCCACTAACTGTTAATTTCACTAAGTTACAATTATATAATTTTACAAAATGCATGGCTATGTTTTTTACCCCCATGGAAGAGAATTTTAAAAATGAAAAGGTGTCCATATAGTATAGGTCCTTGAGCATCCTGAGTTGCTGGGACTTTTTTGGGGGTGACTGCTAAAAGCTGTTAACATAAAAGTATGTAAGTAAAAAAAAGGGGCAGTAGAGTGAGACACATTGTGAGACTTTTATGTGGTAAACAAGTGTTCTTTAAAATCTTCAAGACAGAAAAAGTGCTGAAATCATTGTTTTAAATTAAGAATGTGAAGATTTTTTTTTATTAACCATCTTCAAGGTCATCCTGGATGATACTATTTATCTGACAACAACCGGAGCATCTATAGGTCGAGGAGCAGCTCTCGCAAATTTTCTCCAATGACGCCGTGCTATCGTTTTGCTCCACCACACTTCCATACTTAAACATCTAACACCAACTTCATATCTTCATGTCTCAGTGTTCCCAAATGTTATCAGTTGCTGCCAGAACTGGCGACACAATATTGCTCCTTTTTCAAAACAATAAGTCACTACGAAGAACAACAATAAATCTAATTTAAGATGGCGATACGACTGCTGATGCATTTAAATCGCAACCTGATCAAGTGGGTTAAACATCTGCCTGGAGGCAACGTATATTTAAAACACAGATATTTGTGTATTGCAATTTATATTAAATTACAAAATAATAACATTGTGTTACTCCTAAAATAATACCAACCCTAAATATTTTCAGTATGTTGTTTTACAGGTACAGGAAGGCGGCATTATTCTGAATAAATCACAGATAATGGAATACAATGATAATGGAAATGGAAATTAATAGGCGCTCTTAAAAAATGACAAAGCAGACGCACTGGGCACAACACATTTAAAAGGGCAGATGAGGGGGAAACTTGTGGACTGACCATGGGGGGGGGGGGGGGTATTAATGAAAATAAAAACAAAACCACACAGCAACAGCATTTTCACATGGCTCTATCAATAAATCTCAAGAGAAAAGTTATTATTTGTTCATGGACTTGTGCTTTGTTTGTCAATTAGAGAAGTGATTAAAAAAAACAGTGGTTAAACAAAACCACAAAAGAGCGTTGTGGAACCATGTTAGACTCAAACTAAATAATGGTTCATTGTGATGTAAAACTAAGTTATCATGTGAATACTCCAACCGCCTAAACGCATAAAAATGTATTTAATTTTCCAGATGCCCGACTGTCTGACAGTCCGATATTTTTATTTCATTATAGTTCAAACAACCTCACAGGCCAGATGTGTCATGCTTGTGGGCTGCCAATTGACTACCTATGGAATACTGGTTTCGCTAACGATCAAATACTGCCATATTCTGGTCAAATTACAGAATGCAGTTTATTTTGAAAATCTGGAAAATAAGGTATTGTAATGTGAAGCACTCAAGGGTGTCTTACTGTCAATAATGTCACAGCTGGACAAACGGCTCATCCAATCAGATTTAACAACTGGAACTACCCGCTTTACAATTAATCGCACTATCGCTGCATAATTGAGCCATTCCTCAGTATAATGTTGCAGGTCCTATTTCTGCTGTCCCACCACAAACATCAGAAGTAGTCAGTGTATTGTTGAGCAGAACGTATAACTATGCTTCCATGACTAAGATAGCACTAAGATATCCCAATGTTAACAAACAAAAGTAATGGCCATGTTGTAAAGCTCAATAGCAAGTTTCGTCTATGACATTTTTAAAGAAATATGCGACTGATAGAAATAAACAGTTACCTGATTCAGGAATTTGTATAATATTAAAGAAATTGTTGTTTCATGTAAAGCAGTGGCCATTTTAAGAAGCAAAAGGGGGTGGGGCTCCATCATGCCTATTACATACATATGGTATATAGACATATACAGATGCCTTGTCAATTCCACTGTGTATATATTTCGAGCGATTGATCAATCAATAGATAGTAGACGTAGATATAAAACATTTAAACAAGCACGCTTCAAAATCTTGAAGAAAGACTTCACAGACAATTAGAGGATGTAACAGTTGCAAAAAGACCATCTTTGAATTTAACGTGACAAAAGTTAATACAGGTGTAATGTGTAATTATTTAAGGTTTTCAATTATCAGCTGAATTGCTGTTAAACTAAAAAATTAAGATTAAATACTCGAATGACTGACATTGCCGACAAAGCTCCATTTGATATAAAATTAAACCTACAAATCAAGAGTTCTTTAAATCTTAAATCTAAATTTGATTTTTGAGTAATTTGTCACTCAAAATTTGTATGTTTGATTATCACGAAAAAACGGCTTATCACTCATAAGGAACGTCCTTGTTATCTTATCCCTGCAGCATACCTTCAGCTCTTTGAAGAAGATGCAGCTTCTGGCCCATTCCACGATTGAGAACAGGGTCTGGTCCGCCATTACGCACAGTAGGTTGGATGGGCGGGACTTATCGATTTTGCCTCGCCCACTCTGCTCCTGCTGAAGGTACGCGCAGATCTTTGCTCTGACCTGTTGGAAACAGGTGTATAATCTTTACATTTATTATTAACTCAACATGAATTCGTTAAAACTTGTAATAAAGTCATCCAGTACATGTATACTTCCCTAAAGTATTGAAACACGCCTCTTAATAAATTACCAACGATAATAAAACTTTTAATTTTGTGGGAACAATAAGTCCAATAACATTTGTCCATAAAGTGAGCGAGTTTATAATTTTAAAGGAGAGGACGTGCTTTTAATTTATGTTGCTTCATCTAAATTTTAACAGACCCGATTCCCAGAAAGTCGCAAGAGCTATAATTCAGAAATGCATCGTTTGCATCAGCTGCATTGTCGCATTCCAGATGCAAGTTTTTTTTTAACGAGCTATTCAATTTTATTTAAATTCAGTAGCTTTACTTTTTTAATTTGGATGCGTCTGATCCTGATGAGTCTAGTCATTTCAATGGAACAAATATATTCTCATTAGGCTTACTGGCTATGGAAAAATCATATATATGGCAGCACGGTGAAACGGTGGCTTAGTGGTTGTCTCGATCGGCTCTCAGCGCTGGGGATTCATGATTCGAATCCCATCCTGGGTGGAGTTTTCATGTTCTGTCTGTGTAGGTTTCCTCTGGGTTGTCTGGTTTCCTCCCACAGTCCAAAAAACATGGACTGACAAAATTGGCTGCTCTAAGTTGCCATATATACTGTATATA
>JAOUQT010336504.1:0-13101 GCA_025769995.1 Xyliphius kryptos | reverse complement strand
CTCAAGGACCCACATTGGTAACTTCAGTGGACCTGGGATTTGAACCCTCAACCTTCTGATTGATAGTCCAACACCCTGACCACTGAGCTACCACTCCCTATGTTTGACTGTTTGTTCGCTATCGAACGCAGCCCCTCGGATGGATCGGGTTCTTGGCGAGAACCTACAAAGCTGAAATTTGGCTCAGTCATCGCCCCAAACCTGAAATATAAACAGTGGCTTGCAAAAGTATTCACACCCCTTGAACTTCTCCATATTTTGTCCCATTACAACCACAAACAGATTTCATTGGAATTTAATGTAAAAGACCAACACAAAGTGCTACACAACTGTGAAGTGGAAAGGAAACTATGCATGACTCAAAACATTTTTTACAAATGAAACAAAAGTATGTAGCCTCCTCCTGTGTGTCATCTAATCTCAGTACAAATACAGCTGCTCCGTGACGGGATCAGCGGCTGCTTAAGAGAATATTGGGGAGTAAACGGCATCATAAAGTCCAAAGAACACAGCAGACAGGTCAGGAATAAGGTTGTGGAGATGTTTGAAGCAGGTTTAGGCTATAAAAAGTTGGGAACATCTCCCAGAGCACCGACCAATCCATTATCCGGAAAGGGAAAGAGTACGGCACAACCCTAAACCTACCGAGACAAGGCCGTCCACCTAAAGTTACAGACCGAACGAGGAGAGCACTGATCGGAGATGCAGCCAGGAGACCCGTGGTGACTCTGGACGAAATGCAGCAATCCAGGGTTCAGGTGGGAACTATTAGTCATGCACTGCACAAATGTGCTCCTTATGGAAGCGTGGAAAGAAGAAAACCATAAAGTCCTGTTTGCAGTTTGTCAGAAGTCATGTAGGGGGCAGCGCGAACTCGTGGAACAAGGTGCTCTGGTCAGATGAGACCAAAATTGCAAAACATCATGAGTGGCGGAGAATGAGGACTGTACCTCACTCTGAACATACCATCCCCACTGTCCAAACATCTGGTGGTGGCAGCATCATGCTGTGGGGCTGTTGCTCTTCAGCAGGGACAGGGTCAGAGTTGATGGGAAGATGGATGGAGCCAAATACAGAAATCTTTGAAGAAAACCTGTTGGATTCTGCAAAAGACTTAAGACCGGGGCGGAGGTTCACCTTCCAGCAGGACAACCACCCTAAACATAAAGCCAGGACGCTGATGGAATGGTTTAAACCAAACAGATTCATGTGTTAGAGCGGCCCGGTCCAGACCTGAACCCAATGGTGAATTTGTGTCAAGTTCTGAAAACTGCAGCTCACAAACGCTCTCCATCTGAAATCATACAGAGCTCCATGTGTTCTTCAAAGAAGAATTAAGAAGACCTAACGGACCTGCAGCTGTAACTGCAGCATAAGGTGGTTCCACAAAGGATTGCCTCAGGGAGGCTGCATACTTTTGCACAGCGCACTTTTTTAGTTTCTTATGAATCATTTTCTTTCCACGTCACAATTGTAAACCACGCCGTGATGGTCCTTCACATTCAATTCCATTGAGATTGTAGGTTTGTGGTTGTAATGGGACCAAATTTTGAGAAGTTAAAGGGGTACGAATACTTTTGGAAGCCACTGTCCACTCCAAATCCATCACGCATTCAAAAACTATTTTCACGTTGGCATCAGCGCGGGGATTCCACCAGTAATGCACAAGAATGAGTCAGTAAAGGGTTCATTTACACCGACTGGCCCAGTATTTATCATTTGGGGGTTTTTTTCTGGACAAAATTAGCCAACAATATCTGACCCCTACTTCAGAGTGGGCGGGGAAATGGAATTAGAAGTATTTTTCTACTTTAATATGTCATGTTTATATCTTTATGCACTATACTTCTATTTCACACACACAGAGACGTATACACACTTAGAACTATGAGAACGTTCCGGAAACCTTCAGCATGAAACCGAGGGGAAACCCACTCAGACATGGGGTTACATCCAAACACAGCATTATTGACCCCTGCATTATATACACTTTATAGAACCTTCGTCTGTAGATCATATAGCACTAATTCTTATAAACACAGAGTTGATAACTGAGATCACTCGTCTTTACAAAATCTCTGCACATCATTCAGTTTCTTAATCCTCTCTGGTCTTTTCGGCACTTAGCGCCACCTACTGGTTAGCTATTAAATGAGACTGCACAAAGCCAGGTCCATGGAGACCCGTTTGGTTGAACTGGCCCTCACTGGTCCCTCACTTCAAACCTGTCGGTCCCCCCGGAATGAGACGGGTCCTTTTGTGCAACATCAGCGTCTGACCTCACAGACACACACTCCTGACCAAACACACTCCTAGATCTTGTAGAAAGCCTTTTTAGGGGAGTAGGAACTGTTTTCGCTGCCAATGGAGAACCAACCAACTCCCATATGACGTCCTAACCCCTATGTGGGTGTGTTGTGTAGATGTATGTGATGTATACGCCTCAGCGAACACGATGTAACGTCAGTTCCTAAACAATGATCAACTTTCAAAATGTTTTGTTTGGAGTTATTTGTAATGGGTGCAAATATCATTTCATAAAAATAATGATTGTATACATTGTATGTAGACGTGTATTCCTGAATAAATTCACTCTATATGTCGTGCTGTCTGCATTCATAATGACTTTTAACAGGAGTGTCAGGAACTGTGGAGTAAACGGTATGTACACAAACCGGTGCCCACACCCAAACACGAGCATTAAATTGAGTCCAAGTTAAAACCTGACCGGTGGGACGTACCAGCTCCTGGTTTTGGGGGCTGCCACTGACCACCTGCTTTAGACAAGGTCCAGATTTTAACCACATGAACCCCAGTTTATAGAAATCGAATCAATACATGTTAAACCTCCTAAGAGGTTGCATGTTCTCCCCGTGTCTACCTCGCCCAAAACGTCCTCTGGATGAGCATGGGCACCCCTTTCCTCTTCCCCACACAACCCTTATATAGGATTAAGCTGAAGATTCATAGATGGATGGACATGGAAAGGAGGTTTACAAATTTTTACATAAGAAAATGTTCCTCGGTGGTTAGCATGTTCTCTCAGTGCTGGTGATTCCCGGTTCGGTTCAAAGCAAAAACATGGATTCAAAGCGAATTGGCTGGTCTAAAATGCCCCTATGGTCAGCGTGTGAGTGAGTGTGTGCCCAGCGATGGATTGGTGCCCCGTCCTGGGTTTATTTGCACAGCGTTCTCTGTATATGCCTGGGGTGGGGGAACCCCCCTGCGACCCTGTGTACTTGTGTCTCCACTAGGTGGTACAAACCTCACACCTCTCTGTATTAACAGCATTAGTTCAACAGGTTTAAGATTATTCATTATCCTCCGCTTAATCCTCTACAAGGGTCGCAGGGGGGGTTCCCCATGCCCATCCAGGGGACAACGTTTCAGGCGTGGGACAAATACACCCAGCACAGGGCACCAATCTATCGCTGGGCACACACACTCACAATATATGGGGTAATTTTCATCCATCCATTATCTTCCGCTAATTCCTTTATTTAGGAGGGTCAAGGTGGGGTTTCTTACGCCCATCCAGGGGAGAACATCTCGGGGACTGGACAGTACACCCAGGACAGGGCGCCAATCGATCACTGGGCACACACTCACGTCCACACAAACACACTATACAGGCAATTTACCTGGATCCTTATTTTTGGACTGTGTGAGAAAACCGGAGGAATCCCACTCAGACACGGGGAGGACATGGAAACTTCGAACTGAAAATCCCCAGCGCTGAGAGGAGAACATGCTAACCACTAAGCCACATATTAATCACGTTGGTCACACTTTAAAAGCTGTTAAATGTCAGATCTTGTCTTTTATTCGAGTTTAATGACTAAACTGATACTTGGGATCCACGCAGCCAAAAGTATGGCGTCGTCATGAAGTTACAAACAACGTTCTACTTCCGGTGGATCAGCGAACAGAGTGTGGAATGTTAACATATTTGTATTTTGTGTTCAGAAAAAACTGAAATACAATTTGATTACAAATGTGATGGATGTTATAACGTCCTCCGTGTGTGTGTGTGTGGGGGGGGGGTGTTATAACGGCTCAACCGGAGGACGACTATGACGTCAGCATGCTAGCAGCTCATCTTACAGATGTGATTCTGTTGCGTTAGTGATTATTAATGACGTCAGAGTGAACCCAGCCGAACAATGGCTCACAAACTAAAAACAATAAAAAGAGCAGCAAAAACATTTTAAACCGATGACGCTGAGGGTGTGAGGAGTTTTGAGGTTTACCTTCAGCTGCCATCAGAACTGACGTTTCTAAATTTTCAGATCCTTAAAGATCTTCTCCAAGATCCAGAGAAGTCCAGGTCAGGAGTCTGTGGTCCAATGGAAGCTCAATCCGCCATTTTTGTTGTCTTACCCAAAGAAGGCGGGGCTTAGTTACCTGTCCTACACAGTAAGGGAGGTGTGTTTTATCTACCTGCCTCTCACAATGAGGAAGGTGTGGCCTATCTGCTATTCTACACAAAAGAGGTGTGGCCTATGTACATGTTCTGGTATTTTAGTACATGTACTACACAATAGGGGTGTGGTTTATCAATCTATACCTATAAACACCAAGCACTAACTCTCTCACTTACCTACAAGATCCAAACTTGGCGTCATGATTCCCCACCATGTCCTTGAAAGAACTAATGGGCCCTCGCTTTCCTACGTTTAATTATTTGTTTGCTATCTCCATCAAATGTTGGGTTGGCGCTTGGCAAGAACCTACAAAGCTGAAACGTATGGTGTTATTGGAAAACCTACTGATAAATTCCCGTAAGAAAACTAGCGCGTGGACGCCGTAATCCCAACTCACACTATATACATATATATATATACCTTCATTTAAATTTAAATATATATATATATATGCGACTAAGTAGGTATGTGAAGCTGTTCCATGTAATGAGATGGGTGTGGCCTATGTTTTAGGTAAAGCTATTTATCTGTATTACATAATAAAGGTTTTTTCTTTACACCTGAGGCCTGTTCCACAAAGCGAGCTAACTTAGTAAGCCAGGCTTTTTAAGACAAGCCAGGCTTATTTTGCTCAAAGTCGGTTCCACGAGGGACGCTCAGACGCTGGAACTTGGCCTCACTCAGTTACTAGTTTTTTTTAGGATCATTTGAACATTTTTATCGTCTTTTCGGAAATCGTTTGCTAGGGCTGTTTGAATTCTGTATTACACAAGCCTGGCTTGACTTAGTAAGACCAGTCAGCGTCCGGATTTCGTTTGTGGAACGGATCTAATCGGAAGTGAACTGTTCGGCTAACTGGGGCTAAATGAGACAACATAGGGTGTAGTGGGTGTGGCCTCCTAATCTGTCTGATGAAATGAAACGGTTTTCACAGCCGTCACTCGGTTCTGGTTTGGTGGCAGAAATTAAAACAGGAACTCAGAAGCAATAAAATACCATTTAATAGTAAAAAATAAATTATCTGTTGCCGGGTGGGATGAGGGTGATGTGGATGTACCACCGGATGGCGATGGTTTTATTTGAAAATAAAATGAACCTCGTGTGTAAAACGGAACCTACGGCAAGTACGACCTCTGAGTTTAGTGTTAGTGATGAAATCATGTGGTAATTACAGAAGAGACCTGATGGTGGAGCACTCGCTTCATCTACAGTAAGTCTACGTTCAGCCGGACTCCGGATCGGCGGCGGGTTTCACCAGAGACAAACGTTTAGTTACAACAATCAGAACTATTTACACAAATACACGTCACAATTCCGCACAGCCCGCATTTCCCGCTCGTTTCTTTAGAATGACTGTGACACGTAAAGGAGGGAGAGGCGTGGCCTCTGTATCCGTATGGCCTGTTAGATACAATAATGGAGGCAATAATTTAGGCCACACCTCCTTTAGCAAGTATTTAACCGGCGTATAGGCCACACAGATACAATAAAGTGGGCGTGGCTTATGGTTTTCAATCTCAGTGGAGTATCTAACACATTTTGGGATGCAATAAAGGGGGCGTGGCCTATACATTTTATGGACTTATTACAGTAGTAGTCCACGCCTCTTTTCTTCTGATTGACAGACCTGTGGACATTCGCTTAATTGTTTCTGATAGACTAATAAGCCACGCCTCCTTTATTCTATCTGATTTATAGGTCACTAAGTCCTAGGTCCAAGTCTATACTAAGTACTTAAAAACCTTTAGGCCACACCCCTTTAATGAATATGACAGGCCTATAGGCAACACATACACAGATACAATAAAGGAGGCGTGGCCTATACATTCTGTGGACTTATTACAGTAGTAGTCCACGCCTTTTTTATTCTGTTGGACAGACCTGTGGACGTTCGGTGAATTGTTTTCGATAGACTAATAAGCCACGCCTCTGACTTATCGGTCACAAAGACTATACTAAGTACTAAAAAACCTTTAGGCCACACCCCCTTTAATAAATATGAGAGGCATATAGGCCACACAAATACAGATACAATAAAGTGGGTGTGGCTTCAGATTTTCACTCAGTGAAGTATGACCAATGAGTCTTTTGGATACAATGAAGGGGGCGTGGCCTATACATTTTGTAGACTTATTACAGTAGTAGTCCACGTCTCTTTTTTTCTAATTGACAGACCTGTGGACATTTGGTTAATTGTTTTCGATAGACTAATAAGCCACGCCTCCTTTATTGTATCTGACTCATCGGTTACAAAGACTATACTTTGTACTTAAAAACCTTCAGGCCACACCCCCTTTTATGCATATGAGAGGCCTAAAAGGCACACCTATACAAATACAATAAAGGGGGCGTGGCCTATACATTTTGTGTACTTATTACAGTGGTTAGTCCCTCCCTCTGTGTTTGACAGACCTGTGGACATTTGGTTAATTGTTTCTGCTAGACTAATAAGCCACGCCTCCTGTATTATATCTGACAGACTTATAGGTCACAAAGACTATAAGTACTAAAAAAAACCTTTAGGCCACACCCCCTTTTGTGCATATGTTAGGCATATAGGCCACACACATAAAGATACAATAAAGTGGGTGTGGCTTCGGATTTTCAGACGTAAGACTTTCAGAGTCTTTCGGATACAATAAAAAGGGGCCTGTCCTCTGAGTTTCAGACAAAGTTCACGCACCAATCGTACGGAAATGTTCCGAACGGTCCCGAATCCTCAGAATAAATAAGATGTTCTGTACACATCCGATCTGGAACGCGAGGCACGCGCCGGAGCGGCGACGTCGTATGAACCCTGAGTTCTGCTGCTTCCTGCCGCCGTCGGTCCTCACTACAGCTCGTCTTTGGTGCTGACGGGACTGGTGCTCCGGTGGGACATGGAGACGCTCCTGCGGTCCGACATGCGCCCCTCCAGCTCTGCGGAGATGAGAACGGCGTTTAAAATCCTTTACAACTTTATTAAATGAAAGTGCGCTGACGGTCCAATCAGACATGCAGTGATGATGTTCGGGATGCAATTCAGACGCACCGTGAGGCGGAACAGCCTGCCGTCACTCAACCATCGGCATGCGGCCCTAACCGAGCTGGCGGTGTTCTGAGAGGTGTGGAAAATGGGCGAGTGAGCTGCGAACTGACTGACAGAGTGCGAGAGTGAGAGAGAGAGAGAGAGCCCTGATCCTGAGCGTTCCCTCATTACAGTCGGAGGGACGAGAGGAGGAAACAAAAGCGACTGCACCCTCCGGCGGCCCACGCCGTTTTTATTTTTACTCCGTCTTTCTATGAGTCAATGCGACGCCCTTCCCACTCCGGCCCACTCGCTCGCCCCCGCGCTCTCTTCATGCATCCATCCCGCCCTCCTCTCGCACATTTCTCATGATCTCTGACGTCAAAGCGGGGAGGGGGGGGAGCTCCAATTTACCGCCTACGCATTACTTCCTGTGGCCCTAACCACCCCTGCAGCTGCTGTCTCTCTCTCTCTCCCTGTCGCTTCCTCTCCCGTTCCCCCCCCCCCCCCCCATCATAGTGACATCCTAATACAAAGGCGTTTGCATCTCAATGGCCTTTTCAAAGCGGCGCTCTGACAGTTTTATCAGTCAGATGCAGCGTTGTTTCCGTGGTGACCCCGCAGAGAGCCTGGTCTTCTTAAACTTTCTGATGAAACTTACATAAACTTACTCCGCACACCCCATAATATTCAAACTTAAAGAACATTGTTCCAGCTGTTTGGGGAACTCGTTCTTCTCCGACACTTTGTGCAGAATCCTGTACAACTTTGGAATGAATTGGAACAATGACTGTGCACAACGTTTGGACTTGTTTTTTGTGGTACAGCTACATTTTTTAGTTTATAATTTTACTGAATCAGAGGTGTGAATGTGAGCTTGTTTTTGGTTGTAATGTCAAGTTCTTTTCCATCTCTCTTATTTGTATTTGAGTTTTTTTGATTTGGCCCGAGTGTCCGTGTTTATATATATTGTTTATATTCATACGTGTAAAAAAATGGAAAATAACTTGTATGTTTGTATCTGTATGTATTTAAAAATCTATATATAAAACACTGAGTCACTGAACCATGGGATACGCACGACGAAGCCCCACCCTCTTTTTTTTTCTGAACACGAGCACCGTTTCACATGAAACAACAATTCTACAAATTGCTGCATTAGGTAACTGTTTGTTTCTATCGGTCGCATATTTCTGGAAAAATGTCGTCGACCAAACTCTGGAACCTTTTAACGTTATACCGGGATAGGGCTCAATTATGCGGTGCGTGCTACGCTGCGGGTCAGCTAGTAATAACCGACATCACATGGATTCGAGATAAACATATGTTTATGTTATGACTTTCATATAAGTAGTGTGTAGGAGTTAGTGACATCTAGTGGTCAGGCTGTAAATTGCAATTAATCAAACCTGACCAATATGGCAGCCAGGTACCGGAACTGGGTTCTAATCTAATCTACAGAATCATGATTAAAGGCACGGTGTGTGAGAGACAGTGACATCTGGTGGTGACGTTGTAGACTGCAACTAACTAAACGACAGTCCAACCGAACGTGATGTTAAGATTCGTAAACGTAAACGTACAGGTGGATTATTGGTTTAGAATGTGAACCGTAAAGCAGTGATTCATGGGATATGGACTGCACTTTGTCAGGTGGAACATTCACCTGCACTCTGGCTCTTCTCTGACACTAGGCTGACCTTGCTGCCATGGTCACGTGACACCAGTCTGGCCAATCGTAGGCCCTCGTCCATGAGCGTCTGCTGCATGAGCTGGCGACTCCAGGTGACGGGACCGATGGTGTCAGCAAGGGGGCGGGGGGATGACGAGGGTAGCGACTGAGGGCCTATGTCTATCCACACACACCCACACGGCCACACACGCGCCCACACACACACACACACACACACACACACACACACACACACACACACACAGAATGGTGCTTAGACTCTTTATAGCATGATAAAGCAACATGAGATGATGCATTAGACCAGCAACACTGATACACACCATATGGTCAGAACTATGTGGACGCTGAACCATGACGCAGCCAGATTAACCCTCAGTGTGGCTCTGAATAGATGCTGTGGAAGATAAACTGATCCCTAAAACCTGGAGGGCTGTCCACATACTTGTGCTCATTTAAAGTAAATGAGTGTGAGAATGTTTACCGGTGTTTAAACTGTCAAGACTCTCTCCTGATAGGCTGTCCTCCTCCGCGGCCGACCTCAGATTCGCCCCGTCTGAGCTCCTGGACCCATGTGTGAGATTAATGCTGTCCGAATCAGTGACCTGAGGAGAAAAAACAACAGCATCACCTACTGGTGGGAGGAAGGAAGAGCTTGGAGCTTTTAATGATCCTTACAATAAACCAAGCAACAGGTCAGCTGCCTGATATGGACATAACATAAGACCATGAGAGCATCGTCCAATAGACCAAGTAGTTTCAGTAGAACCACTGGAACGCAACATGAACTGGATTGGATTAGGATTCTGAATTAATACTATACATCTGTTCCATAAGAAAACATAATCTTTATACTGAAAGAACAGATACACTTTAATTGGTATGTTCTCACATCACGAACTTCCCCAAACTGTTGCAACAGGAATTAGAGGTCTATTGTAATTAAAAAAGGGATTTAAGATGCGTTTAATAAATGAAAACGATCCATTTTAATAGTAGATATGCGAAATATGAATACCTATGTAGACTGTATATGTTTGTTGTAGTGTATTTGATTGTTGGGGGGGGGGGGTCTTATTGTGAGGATACTTGTCATGCAGAGAAAGAAATTCATTGTACGTGAGTACATATGTGAGTGCGTGAACTCATGAATTTTAAAAACATCTACATTTGTAATAAATGTAATTCTAATTGATATTATTGGATGTTTAATTGTGATAGTAGACGATTTACACTCACCTCAACTTTGATTCTTTTAGCTGCACTGATGTCTAAAGTGGAGGAGGTACAGTCCTCCGAATTGGATCTGAAAAGGGAAGATAAAAAGGCAACAATTTAAGTTTTTGCTTCCTTAAAACAATTGACCCATGAATCCTTAACATGATTATAGTTTCTGAAATTTAGAGAATAATTAAATTAAGTGTTAATTATTATAATACACAAAGATGAATAAGAATAAAAGCTAAAATACAAAAAAAAATTACACAAATTGGCAACATATATGTGGATGGCAACAAATATATATATATATTAACATTTCAAATTAATTGCACTTGTGTGAAAATAAGTGAACAAAAGTGAGTCATGTAAATTAAATAAATTAAATAAAAAAAAAAAAAAATTAAATAGAAGGTAAAACAAGTATCCTGCGGCTGATTTTGGTGTGTATTCAACATCCGCGGCGTCGCCTTGGTAACGCTTTTCTATCAGGGTGACGTCCCCGTGTTAATCACTCGCTGCATCAAGATCATTAGATAAATGAAATGATAGCGTGATACAGGAAATAGATTTTCGCCGACAATAAGCAACATCTATAGAGAGAAGGACTACAGAACGTAACTGTAGAACTACAAAGTCCATCTATATGGAAAGTGAAGCTGATGTAATAGGCATTAGAGTCACGAAGGGAGGTTCCCCATGCCCATCCAGGGGTGAATTTTTTGGGCGCTGGGTAAACACACCCAGGACAGAGCGCCAATCTACACACACACAATAAACACACACTCTATATGGGGCAGTTTAGAGCAGCCGATTCACCTTGAATCATTGTTTTTGGATTGTGGGAGGAAACCGGAGAACGTCAGTCCCTTAAATTTTCTTAAAGCTTATTAAAGTGGTTCGGGCGGGGGGGGGGGGTCCCCACACCCATCCAGGGGAGAACGTCTCAGGCGCTGGGTATTTTCCCAGGAGAGGGCGCCAATCCATCGCTGGGCACACACTCACACATCCACACACTCATACACACACTATAAGGGCAATTTAGAGCATTCAATTTACCTTGAATCCATGTTTTTGGGATGTGGGAGGAAACCGGAGAACCCGGAGGAAACCCACATGGACACGGGGAGGACATGGAAACTCCACCCAGATTGAGATTCGAACCTGGAATCCCCAGCGCTGATAGGCGAATGTGCCACTAAGCCACTATGTCGCCCCTTAAAGGCGGTTCTGAGTCGTTAAAAGATGAAGCGCGTGGGAGTTGATTAGTTGCAAAGACGCTGGAAGTTCGACGCATGGATGCGGGACCGGTCTAAGCTGGGATAGGCCCCAGAGCCGTGCGGTATACTAATATGGACGAGAGCTGAATAAGACGGATAGTTCTGACCTGCTGTGTTTAAGTGTTGAGGTGTAGGCACATTCCCGCGCCACCTGCCGCGCCAGCGAGAACAGCTCCACTCGCCGCAACAGCAGCGCATTGTCACGGATACAGAACTGCGCGGCGGCCTCGTTGATTATCATCTGAAGAAGAAGGACAGACACACAACCAAAAGCTTAATCACACCTCAATACATTGTCATTAGTGAGTCATCTGCCCAAAAGTATGCAGACACCAAATTAGAAGACTCACGTCTGGGTTAGATTTCAACTTTTTATTAATTATTATGGGTTATTAAATGACTTTAATGGTCTGTGGTTTATTATGATGGACGCTTACAACCCAATCACATGAAAGGAACAACATGACGCCCCCACATCACCACACCTCCCCCACATAGAACAGCCTACGACTCACAAACCGACCCAGTGTGGGCGTGTGAGTGGGCATGATTCACTTACTCTTAATCCTAATCATCGTGGGTGTACTGTGTGGTGGGCGTGATGGGTGGGGGGAACACCCACTCGCATCCCTAATCATAGCACGTGCGTCATGTAGTGGGTGTATTGTGAAGTGGGACACCCACTCCTAACGCGTGGGCATGGAAAGCCCTGAACCATCGTCAGCTGGTCATGTGACACAACATTACCTCATACCTTTAACCACAGTGGGCGTGTCGTACGGTAAACACGTCTACTTGTTGGAACAGGCTGGTTATGTTTTGGAACAACCACTCTCATATCTCATCTCTATCCATAGTGGGCGTGTCATGTTCTGGCCATGTTGTGCAGTTCCGTTCCTTAAACCTGATTGGCTGAGCCGTTTGTCCAGCCGTGACATTATTAACAATAAGACACAACTCTGAGCGCTTCACATTCGTATCGCTGCATGACATACAATATATTATTTTCCCGATGGTTTTTATAAACAGCGTGCTGTAACGTGGCCACTTGATGGCAGTGTTCACTTTAAAAAGTAAGTGTGTTTGTAAGTGTATTATAAAAGCCATAAGACACTCGAGGTTGTGTACTATTGGGAATAAATCACAGAAAAGCGGTGTAACTGTACTCCGCTACGCATCGGGCCTAAGAACACCTTTCCCCCCCCAAGATTTTTCCCAATAATGCGCTTCCCTCTCGTACCTTATTGCTTTTTTCTAAGCCTAACCTTATTGGGATGGTGACTCTGGGGGGAGAGAGATTTGGCAACCGGACTGGTAGGTTGATAGACACGGCGCGGTTTGTGCGAAGAATGCTGTAAAAGCCTGGTGGTCAGTGACAAGTGGAGAAATCCTGTCTCCGCTCCTCATTCCCCCCTCCCGGTATATTTGGGGCCGAAACCTGGGAGCGAATGAGAACGGCATGTTCTCCAGCGAGGAGCGCAC
>JAOUQT010336496.1:0-13101 GCA_025769995.1 Xyliphius kryptos | reverse complement strand
ACCAATGTGGGTCCTTGAGCAAGACCCTTAACCCTCATTGCTCCAGGGTCCTGTTTCAACCCTGCGTTCTGACCCAATCACGTTGGGATACCTGTAAGTCGCTTTGGATAAAAGCGTCTGCTAAATAACTAAATGTAAATGTAATGATGGTGTATCGGAGACATATAGCTGCCACCACAGATTAGAACAAAGGCGCTTTCTCCCGGACCTGTTGAGTGAGTAGATTAATACGGCAGGGATTTATTGTAGACTCTCACGCAGCGTGATGATTACTTGATAACGTGGTTTGATTGTAATTACAATGTTATAAGATTATCCGTGAATAGAAGAGTTTTCAGTAGCAAAGCTCTTACCTGAACGTATGAACCTGAGCATGAGGCTGGGTTTGTATGACGGTTATCATGGGATCAAGTTTGATATCTTACACAATGCATCGGCCAATCATCACAGTCGTTTGTTCAACAGAGGCAGCGTTGACAGACTGGAGAAGCACTGTATATAAAGAATGCTTGCGGAACACCCACTTTGTGAAGTCAAATACTAAGTCTGTTCGTTTCAAAGTTATTTCATAGTAGCAAGTGCAACACTTAATATACCATTAAATAAGTGATGGTTTTACTTTGTACTTTTTCTCTTCATTAAATAGGGATTAGGATAATCGCTTGAATGTGAATCGCAAGCAGGTTTATTCCCATGTACAATCAAAGGGCCTGCATGGTCTCGTCAGATGTTTAAGGAAAGTCGTTTGGTGCCTGCAGCGCTCCCCTTTTCAAAAACTAATTAAAGACTTCAGTTTTCAGGTTCTTTAATTGCTAAGTAGCCTTTTTTGAATGGATGTCAGGGATTCTATTTTACCTTAACTGCTTAAGGCCTTACCTGCATAAAATTATTACTATAGATTTCCTTTTTTAGCTTTTTATCTTCCTTAGTATTGTAATGACAGATGAAAGCTGTTGAGACTTGATCATGGAAGTTCGGAGACCGGCAAGCAATGCGTTACAGTAGTCGAACCGGGATAGCATGTGCACTTAGATTAGCAGATCCACTGTGGCTCGCTCTCACTCCGTCTATGGAGAGAGAGTAACGTGATCTCAATTCTCAATATGTCGTAAAATGTACTGTGAAATTGACAATGAAGTGTATCCAATCCAATCCAATCCAATCCAATCTAAAGGAAAGGGCAGTTTTTGGAACCTGAGCAGATTCAGTTGTAACTGATATTAATACTGTTGTGAATGGTGCAGAACGAGACCTGGCATTATTCCGGTGAAAGAAACAGAAAGACAAGTCAAGCTTGAGGAGAGGATATGCATTTTTAAAATGCCAATATAAGCCTCTACAATAAATAGCACTTTTGTATAGAGATCACCCTTTGTGTGGCCACTTATACCCCCAATTCTGTCATAAATGCTGTTTTGAACATAATATAGGGTCCAGTCTGGATGGTAATTTTATTTTTTCCTTTTAGAATTACTACTACTTCTTTTTCTTCTTTTAAGTCTCTCTCTCTTTCCTCTCTCTCCACACCTCTCTCTTGTCTGTCTCTGATGGAGTTATTTCTTTAAACTGTTGCTAATAACGCCAGCGTCAAACAGGTGGAACTTTTGTCCGGTGGAACTGGAGCTTTTGTCCGGTAAGAAGCTGGAACACTTGAATTTCTTTAGTGCCAACTGAAGTTTCTCTCTCTGAACTATGGCGGCGCTATTCAGCGACACCGTGTATGAGAGTCTAACATCTCTAAACTGGTTTTAAAGTCCCAAATAAAATAAAGAAACGGGGCAAGGAACTAAACAGGCCAAAAGAGACTTCAACGCACTAAAATCTGTTTGTGTCTGTTTGTTCTCAGGGTGAGAGGCTACCTGTTCAATACACTGCTGAAAAAATAACACATTTCCTTAGTGTCACTAAAGGGCAGAAAGGGACACGGATTGAAGATTTTTTTGAGAATATCCAGCAGTTTGTCCATGATGTGAAACAATTTAGACAGAAAAGGGCTTTTACTGATCTGGAAGTTTTTAGACTTCAGAAAATCCAAACTAAATTAAAAAGAGTCCACACTGATGACTCAGAATAAGAAAACTTTGTTTCTACCCAACATGGGTAACATAAAGATAATGACATTAAGCATTAATAGGACAAGATACTGTAAGTAAGATCTTCGGCCTACTGGTCAAATCTGGAATTTTAATAGTTAAAAAATGCACGAAATTTTCTTAAACATGTGTAGATCTTTATTTCGGTGATTGTTGTCAGAGTTTTCCTTTACTGCATATAGGAATGTAATTTTGGTTAAATAAAGCGGTTTCAAAAGTCAAAAAAAAAGAAAAGTCTCACCCACACACACTTTGCACTTTCCACAGGCAGGGGTTAGGTTTCCAGACAAACTCATCCAACTTTGTCCATATTAACACAGAAGCACCTACATACTACAACAAAAGAGGGCCTTCTACAAATTTTTAATCAAAGTTGAGAGGAATGCAACAACTACGGACTATAATTAATACACCTGTGATCCCAGAACGGAATGAAACACATGGATATCATGGTTAAGAGGTCAAACCTGATACTTTTATCCTGACTTTTACTCCTCACAGTGTTAGGAACCTGTCAGTTTTATAATGAAGTCATTATTTCAAAGATAGTGCTTCATTATCGAGCGTTGGCCATCACACTGCATTTTAATTAGTGATATAAATATACATATACATCAGACTAAAGTGACCATGTCTTTCGTGTTTGAGCTAGCTCAACTGCTTGTGTCTTGGGCAAAAGAGGGCAAAGACCCCTTCAGCCACAGCATGCTCAATGCACGGGAACCCTGGGGTTGGGTGAAAGCTGAGCCTGTAGTTTTGCCCTCCAGCAGGCATTATTATTTCATGGGCAGGATTCTACATTTGAAAGGGTTGTGTTTGGGGCACTGTAACAGTTGACCTCGTTGGCTAAGATGAAGGCAACTATCGGCTAGGGCAAGGTGAACGTGTTCTCTCAGCCTGCATAGCAAAAAAGCACTAAGAGAACAACCATCAAACAGCATGGAAGGAGCGATCAAACCCACATGCAGAGCTAACTGTACACTTTAGGGACGGGAGAGGTCATACTAATATGCCGGGCTGTGAAAATTCAATAGATACAAAGAATCAAAGACTTCAACAGGAAAGTACCTTCGTCAACAGAGTAAATTAAAGGTCTGACAATACAATACTCAGTGATGTCAACATTTCAGCATGTTGTTACAGTGCTAATGGTCCCATCACCATATGATCCAAAATAAAGAAATAGTGAGTATGTAATATGTATATGAGTATGTATAAGCCCGTGCTTATAATGTGTTATTTATAGCTTGCTGGCTGTGCCAGAATAAATGAAGAATAAATTTAATGTAACTCCACCTTTCTATTTGTCTATTCGTCTGCATCTAGGAATTAAGGACATATCGTCAGATATTCAGAGGCAAAGAGGTGGCTTTTGGTTATCTCTTATTAGCCTGTGATAAAAGTAGCAATTACTACTAATAAGGAGGTATTGATGACAACACGACCTTCTAGAACTTCAATTTAAATTCTTTAACAATTCTATACAGTTTGTTCAAGGTTATCTGATTCTCTAGATTTGATAGAATTGTGTCTTTAGAGTTGTTCATGCCTGAGTGGCTTATATTCAGTTACACTGCCATTTAAATAATAAAGTTTATTGTGACAATGACGGTGTGTCTTTTTATATAACTAAAGTAAAAAACTGCCAGAAGGAACTATTGGCATCTTCACTTTATCGAATTTGGCCCTCTTTGAAAAAGTTTGGACACCCCTGATTTAAAATAATGTATTGTGCATCACGCATTTCGGGTAGTTCACCTTTGATTGCTTTACATTCGAATCAATCCGTGACATACATCATTTTCCACAATGTTTTTTTTTTTTTTTATAAACTTTGTTTTGTAATGTGGCCACTAGATGGCAGTATATAATTGTAAGAAAAAACGAAAACCTGTTACTTAATCATCAGATTTTACATTAAAAACAGGACTAGATTACATTGTAAAAGACCAGTTTAGAGGGTAAGGTGGGGTGAAGGACACAAGGCCTTTGGCATACAACGATTGGCGCTATCCCAAACGGCCTACGAATTCAGTCTTCAGGTTCATCAGAATAAATAAATCATAAAAATATGTAATGAATTCAGCCTTTCATGCACCATTCTAATACGATCTGTCCTAATACTATATGTCCTTAATTCTCAAAGACAGAGAAGCCTGCAATAAGGCACTGCAAAAAAAATTTACATAAATAAACACAAATTTTAAAACATTAACATACATCACGTAAAATTATTAGCCAATATAATGAGTTTATCTTGTTAAGATTTCTTAAAATAAGAAATGTTTCTAAAAACTGCTTAAAATCTATTCAAGTCAAAAACATTTTCTAAATTGTTAAGATTTTTTGCAGTATGCATCTAATCCTGCACAAAAACAGATTTTTTTTAAGTTGACAACAACTTGAACTTGACAGAGAAGCTGCTTGACTTTAAATAAAATTTCTTAAATTTTAGGTATTCTATAGTATGTAATCTAACGCTCCAGATATTAAGGAATTGTGTCTTCAGAGTTGTTCACGCCTAAGTGGCTTATATTCAGTTACACTGCCATTTGAAAAACAAAGGTAATAGTAACAATAAAAATTGTTTTAGAACAGTTTGTATCTTTACATAACTTTTGTGGTGAAAAAAATGTCCGAAGTAACTATTGGCCCCTGGGCTTCTGCACTTCACTTTATCAAATTTGTCCCTCTTTGTAAAAAGTTTGGACACCCCTTTTCTAAATGTATTACAATGTATATTTTGTTAGATACAAATGGTGTGGAGCAGAATTTATTTTTTTTTTGATGAGGAATCCACATTATTTTGATGTGTATTCAGCCCCTCAGGGAATCACAGACCTGTTATTGTTTTGTGTTGCATGACAGCACTACTTGTCCTGCTAAAGGCGGAATTATATATTTTTTGCCTCCAATAACACACAAGGGACTGCCACATGTACCCCATCTGATAACAAAATTTACATCATGGACGTGTGACTCAGTGGAGACAATGACATCTAATTTGTACTCATCTGCAGTATCATTAGTTTTCCGTATGTTTGGAAAGCTTTGAAACGGCATGGTCAAAACTAGGTCACCACTTGAATGAACCGTGATCTGGTGGAGCTTCAGTTGGTCAGGTTTCTGGGTTTAGCATCGATAAGTGTCCAAAGAATGAGGTCGGCTAACCTGAATATACTGAACCACCAGGTTATTCCATCAGTGGATTTGTTCTCCTCCAATGACACACACATATTCCAAGATGACAGTGTTGGGATTCATGCAGCTTAAATTGTGAAAGAGTGCCTCTGGGAGCATGAGATATTTTCACATATAAATCATCCACCACAGAAACCAGAACTGAACCTATTGTGAGTCTTTGGGATGTGCTGGGGAAGACATTGTGAGAGCGGCATTAAGCTGACTTAGATCGGCCACATGTATGTAAAGTCGCCATCCGCAATATGTTCCATTGTGGGGGATCCAGGTTCAAATCCCGATTTGGGGGGAGTTTCCATGTTCTCTCAATGTCCTTATGACTTTACTCCAGGTTCTCCTGTTACTTCAAATTAATTTTAAATAATTTTGGACTTAAATTAAATTGGATGCTCTAAATGAGGTGTGCCCAATATGTGATTGACTGGTGGATCGTATACTCCACATGTCTTGTTCTGTAAAGACTTCCACCTGTTTATGACACTTTTCTTTCCCTGCTGGTATTTATTCATAATTTTTGCAATGAAACTGGAAGTGAGTTTTCATTATTTTATTTGTTTTCATTTTGTTACATGATTTAATCAGGTCAGGGTTCAGAGTATCTTCCTGATAGAGTTGGATATTACATGCTGTTAGCTTTTGGTTCCAGCTTGTTGTTATTCTCTGCTGTTGTTTCTTTTTGGAAAGTATGCAAGTTATATTGATGTTTATATTTAATTATTATATTACAAGTGTAAGAGTTTAATATATAATCAACATACTTAAGTAAATCAGGCTCTTCCCCACATGAAAATAATGAAGTCCAGATATTGGTCCAGCCTCACTGATATTCATTTGAAAGCCTGCTTAAGAATTCAGCAGCCACTGTTTAGTCTCCTACCACCTGGCTGACACCATAGTGTGCAAACAGAGGGGGTAAATCACAAAGTAAATGTTCTTCGTTATTGTAATTAAGTACTTTTTTTGTGTTATTTGTGTATTTCTGTCACCGAACACTCTTTACTTCAACTCTGTGCATTTCAAGCGAAATATCCATACTTTTTACTTAATACAGATTCAAAACAGGTTTTTTACATATTTTTATTTGACTGTATTTATGTATTGGTCGATTTCAAGTGCTTCATTTATATGTTTTATTCTTCTCCTTTCGGGTTTTTATTGCAGGTGGCAGACCCACTGGAGGTGCATTACTACCACCTACTGAGCTGAAAGTATGATTTAATCACCTTTTGCAGTTAATGAATTTCAAATTGGAATCTTATTGAATGCTAAATGGGGGAAGTGAGAGGGAGGAGTGAAGTTAACTTGTGATTGGATGGCTTACAGTCCAAAACCAGGGCGGAAAAGTAAGGGCGGGAAATAGGTTAGAAAATAAAATACAGTTTTTTTTTGTTTTTTTTTTACAGAAGGAATTTATAATTCTTGTAAAAAAGAATTATTTTGAACTAAAGCAGTTTATTGTGTGATTTCATGTGAAAGTGCTTGTGCACCTTCAAATGAAATAAAATGATAGGCTATTAAAATGATTTTTGTAATAAATACTATTTAATTTTATCAGATAAATACTTTTACATATTTAATAAAATGTAGGCACATATAGCTTTATACTTCTACTTGAGTATTTTTTTTTAATTATACTTTTACTTAAGTAATATTTTACAAAATTACTAGCACTAAGTAAGGAACCTCAGTACGTCTGCCACCTCTGAGTGCAAATCAACAGAATATTAGTGGGTTTTTTTCCAGTGGATTACCTTGCATTACTAATGATATTAGCATGATGTATGTAAAAAGGTTTAAACATTAAAAACCCACGCAGACACGGGGAGAACACGGAAACTGCACCGCTAATCCACCGTGCCACCCACATCAAAGCTTAAAAAAAAGATCCCGGTAGATCACAATGACCCATCCACTGGAAAAAAGTAGATCCCAGGCCAGAAAATTGTGGACACACCTGGTCTGAATTCCCCCTATATAGTGTGCGTGTCTATGTGAGTATGTTTGATGCCCTGTCTTGGGTACATTTGCGCATTGCCCGAAACGTTCTCCCCTGGATGGACATGGGGAACTCTCCCATGACCCTCATATAGGATTAAGTAGAGGTTAATGAATGAGTCATATGTAAATAATTTAAAGTTTCATTCAGCCCTATTTTAACGTGAATAAAATTTTAAATCAGGCCTTATGTAATTTGGACAATCGTTTGCTTCCAGCTTTATGGCAACAGTTTGGGGTATCCTTTTAAAGTTAATAAAGGGTGTGATACTTTTAAAAGGACTTGCCCACAGGTCTTTACTTCATTAACCACTCCAAAGATCAACTAGAACTAGAGTTTAAAAACCAGTCCCGTTTATCCACCATAACTGTCTAATGTGAATAGGCAAGATTTCCAAGACACACTACAAACCACATGTAGAAATCCTTTACAGAAAGGTGAAAGCTGTTTGAAGTGTCATATAATCTCTAATAACTCATATACTGTAAACTCAAGGTGTAACGTGTATGTGTTCCAGTACTTCTGTCTATATATAATAGTATAGTACTACATCTAATATTGTTTTTTAATCACTCAAGCAATTCTACTGATGCCAACTCGTCGACAGTGTCTTTGAACAAGAATGCCAACTAGCACAGAGTGATGTACTGTATGTGTCTGAGCACGTATCCTGTGCAGCAAAGTCTGCTTCCCAGACACATCATACTTCTAATTTTCCCAAACATACTCCTCTGACCTCTTTTCACCGACGTCTATTGGGCCAATCTTCGTCAGCTCTGAAAAAAAAACATGTTCTCACCGGGACCAAACAATCCCAATCTAATTTACTTTTTCAGGCCAGAATTTGTACATGTGTTAATGGGAGAGGGAAATCAAATTAACTATAATTAGTCGAAGCAGAGAAGAGCTATGCAGAGTGTTGGGATCTATAAGAGAGACATAGCTGGTATATTATATGAGATATTTTTATTTATGGCACATGATTTAAAATAATGGATTGTATTTCATGCTTTGCTCCGAATGTGAGGTGAAATGAGGTATGCGTTATTGTCAATAATGTCACGGCTGGACAAACCATTCAGATTTTAGGATGGGAAATACCTGTTTTACAGTAACGCTTCATATACCCAGCTACTGTATCATATGCCAATGCAATATGCAATTCATCCTCACAATTCTAAATTATTTTGTCTGAAGACCAATGAGAGGATGTGTTCCATTTTTTTTTTTAAAAAGAAACACCAGAGCGCTTAAAAGATATAATATAACCAAAAAGTCTGCACAGATAATATTGTATAATGCCGTAGGTGGGATATCACGCAAGGTAGACAACTATAATCCTGGTCAAATCTCACACGGTGACATTATTCACATGGTCTCTTAAAAATCTCCTTTACTTCAAAGAGCTGTGACATGAATCTCTGACAGATCGACTCCAGTGGGGTTTGACAACAAAAATGCCTTGGTTTTCAGTCCACTGCAGAGAAAGTAAATATATATATTTGATATTTTTTCATGGTTATCTTACAGAAAGAGATAGAAAGAATCTCGTATTGCTGCTTCTTTCTGTTTGCCTTCATTCTGACCGCTATCTCTGTTTACTTTTCCATGTATTAAATGCATTATTATTTTTGTTCACCTGTTATTCATTATACATTTAGTCATTTAGAAAACACTTTTTTTGACAAATAAGAGAAAAGTCAGTATTTAGGGAGGAACCAGTTACACTGTAGTATTATCGAACCTGATCATTATCCAACCAGGTTTCAGTGACAAGATTAACCCATACTTTTTTATTTTTCAAATCAAGTGCTTTTGGAAGAGATGTGTTAAGTTGATTTTTGAAGATGCTCAAAGTCTCAGCATTACAGACAGAGTCGGGAAAATCCAATGGTAATGTTCTGCAGTGATATAATCACCGGCCACATTATTAGGTACACCATCATGATTCTTAGTACTGTGGTAATACTGACATGGTGGTGGTGTGCTACTGTGTAATCACTGATGAAAGATTAGAGGATGGCAAACACAAATCACACAAATTGTGAAAAAAAAAACGAAGACCAACAGTCTCTGATGTCATATCTACAAGGTGGAGCAATGAGGTGAATGTGTCTAATAGCGTGTACAGTGAGTGATACAGGGTTTAAAACCTCACTGGTGTCGCTGAACCATCACCACCACTATAACATCACTACAGTACTGAGAATCATCCACCACCCTAGTGATACCCGCTCAGTGGGGGGTCCTTATCATCAGAGAACAGAGTAAAAGGGACTAACAAAGTATGTAGAAACACATATGGTCTACAGAATGGAATTGTCCATCTATAGCAGAAGTATTTCATTAGAATTCTGGTCAGTTAATGGAAATTTTATCAGGCCATGGTTAGGACTGTCATTATTGTCCAACTTGTGTATTGATTTAATTCCATATCCTGTATAACGAAGTAGCCTAGTAGTTCTGTTTACATTTGAGGTCAACAACTGAAATAAAAAACAAATTACAAATATTGTTTAATCTATTTTAACAATATTTATTATTTTAAATGCTGAAATAAATGAATTATTTATAAAACGCAAACATATTTTTTTCTTTCTTTAAGTAAAAACAGGAGCTACATCAAAGAAACAATTCCCTTGTGTATTCCTCCTCGTATTGTTGTCAACTTTATGTTTTTTAGAGACCATTATCCTTAGCCTTATCCTCTTAACCGCTGCTTTTTGGTTCGTATCTCCTATGTGGACGCATTGCACACCCAAATCTGCACAGATCTGATTGGCTGAGAAGCATCTTTGGTGATCTTAATACGCACGCGATTGGTCTGTGAGTTTACTGCACAGTGACGCCCATACCGTACAGACAAGAAAAGTTGCGCCGCTTAAAAAAAACAGTGAAGATGAATCTGGGTCCGGACCCGGACAGCCGGACATCAAGTGAACTCTGATCTATAGGTTCAGTAAAGCTGATGGAACAGACAGTAAGTACAGAAACAGGGTGGTGTACATAATTAAGTGACCAGTGAGTACATTTTAATGAACTGGTTGAAAAGTGTTTAAGGAGATTCAATACTTCTTGTAGTTTGAGAAATATTGGGTATATTTATGTATCCAAAAAACTTTGTAGGCTTCTTATTTGTTGATTTTTAATTTCTAAGACTTGCGGTTAATTAATCTAGGCGCCACACTCTGATTTGGAGGAGATCTCCTTCTGCCCACTTTGCAAACGAGGCGACATGGCGTAGCCAGACGGACAGTAAGCAAAGGGGTGGAAGGTGATTAAACTCCTCCAAAGTAGAGTGATGCACCTGCTGATTATAGGAGGTGGGCTACTTTTCCGTGGACCCTGTATAATGGGATAAGTGGAATCGAATAAAGTGGTAATCAAGCACAAATTAAAATAATGAAAATAAGTGGTAAGTATGGAACAACAGCGAGTTATAGACTGCAATCATGGCAGCATTCACATTTAATCTAAAAGGCTGGTTCGAAATTGGAAAACCACGGCCGCCCCATTTAATGTTATATAAGAAATAATGCTATATCTGGTTCCATTACCAGTAACGTACAAAATTGTATAGAACAATGATTTCACTAGCATCTTTTACTAAAGGAGAGACTACACAGTTCTACCCCTCCCCCAGATCTCTCTTGGTGGTACATGAAAGGCTCCTTCATCTCCCTTACATCAATGAATGGTAACAATTCTCAAAGGAGTTGAATCTAGAATATGTAGACTAAAATACTGAGTCACCCCAATATTAAATAATAATATATTATGTTCATGCTTAGGGAATTCATCATATATATGTGTAACACAGCAGCACGGGAGAGATGGCGCAGCTAGCATATGAAATTGTGCGCCAGGGAATAAGTGTAAGGAGGCGAGGGTTCGAAAATTCAACAAAGTCTTGAAGGCGCTCAAGGTCTAAAAAGGGGTTTATATATGTGAATTGTGTGTGCATGTGTAAGTGTGTTCTTGTCAGTCTGCACACAAGTGTGCACAGACAGTCATGTACGTGCATCTGTGGCTGTGTACTGACCTGCGTGGCGCAGCAGCATTTTGGCGATGTGTGTGTGCTGGTTGATGAGGGCATCATGAAGTGGACTCACTCCATCCACCTGGGTGTCAAAATGCAGGCCAGGGCAGCGCTGCAGCAGAGCTCTTACACACTCCTCGCTTCCATGGTTACATGCTTCGTGCAAGGGCGTCCATCCCGCATGGTCTGCACACAGTTATGTTTACATTGTAAGGTCAATGGCATTGACATTTATGGTATTTAAGCTGCACACAGCTCAATAAATATGATGACAGAATTGAAGAAAGTTTCCTTAATACGCAAATCAGGGAGTGACTTCAATCAAACATGCCTGTAAAAATGCTTGCCACCAGTCCGTAGAACGGGTAACGGCTATTTTACATTTATAAACGCCAAAGCTATCACTCATTCAAAAACAATTGATGTTAACCTTTCACGCTGTTAACAACTTCTCACCCGTAGCACAGGTTTTTTTTATATATGTAAATAGTAAATATTCATTAATTAAACAGCATTCACGTTTCCCATCATCCAAGTGTTTTTATTTGATCCAAACTCATAATATCTTTTCGACATCTTCAATTTCTGTTCTGTGTCTCTGCGACCCGTACATGAGGCCAATTTCAGCAATCTTAATGCTGAACTTGTATTTCTGAATGATTTCCTTCTTTGTCTTGATCGTGTTTCTGCTCTTTTCTTTGATGGGCTGCTGGATCTGGATACTTTTTTGGTCCTATGATAAAGCTAAACGTTTTGCAGAATTCACGTGAGCTTGCTGATTAAATCCAAGGTAACTGGAAAAAACCTGTCATTTTTGTGAGAAAACCGCTGAACACCGAATCCGATGATATCCAATATCAACAAAATCAAAGATTCACCATCATACCTCTAACGTTGGCGTCCACATCTGGTAGGTTGAGAATTTGTAAGACTGTCTCCACCTGGTTTCTCTTACAAGCACGATGCAGGAGAGTCTCTCCTAAAAAACAGATCAATTAATTTAACCCATCACCCACGATTTAACTACGAATTACTACGAAAAACTACTAATTTATGCAAAATTATTTATATAATATTGGTCTAGACTAAGCATTAAAGTAATTTTAAAGGCGAAAAAGGTGTATTTTTACAGTGTATTTGTAGATTTTTACAATATACAAATAGGCAAACAGACTATCATGCAAGTTAGGCAATGACATCATTTAGCACATTTAACAACTTTCAGGACAATATTAAGCTACTTTCCTTACTAAGGAGTTGGCAGTGGGAAACGTTACTCGGTGATCATCATTCATTTTAAAAACCAGATTAGATTACATTGTGGGAAACCACTTTATTAGAGATTTTGCTTTTAATAAAGGCCTTTATTGAAATCAAACCTTGTTTTATTTATTATAGTGAGTTTGTAACTGTTTTATAATAGCAATAAGGCACTCAAGGTTGTGAATTATTGTAAATAAATCACAGGAAAGAGGTGTAACTGTTCTCTGCTTTGCATCATGCCGAACAAAACCTATTTCCTGGGATTTATTCACAATAATGCTGCCCTCTAGTACCTTATTGCTTTAATATAGACTCACACTTAATTGATGTTTGCCATGTCGTTCTGTGATGAAAAACATTGTTGGTACTTAAAGGTTTTGGTTTGATAATGGATGGTACTTGGTCTAAAAAGTTTAAAATACTACTAATATAGATAAAGATCCTTTTTCATTCATTCATTATCTTCCACTTATTCCTTTATGAGGGTCGCGGGGGGGGGGGGGGGGGGT
>JAOUQT010336480.1:0-13101 GCA_025769995.1 Xyliphius kryptos | reverse complement strand
AAAGGGGTGTGGTCACCACCTGCAGAAGCACTCCTTTATAGGGGGGTCTTGCTAAGTGCCTCTAATTTCTACCTGTTTGTTCCATTTGCATAACAGCAAGTGGAATTGATTTACCACCAGTGTCGCTTCCTAACTGGACAAGTCTGGGTGACCTGGAATTACATTGTGTTATTTAAGTGTTCCCTATTTTTTTTTGAGCAGTGTATAAGGTGCTTGCCGTGTGCGATCTTAAAAGCAATTGTCTCGCGGCCGTGTGTTTTACCTGTTTCAGGATTGTAGTGTCCTCCATCGTTGACCAGCACGCTGTTAAAATGGATGATGCCAAAGTCCCCTAAAGATGTCTGTTTAGTGAGACCGGCTGAAAAGGAGAAGGGCTCTACGAACGAGTTTCTTTCCGATACCACTGTGTAAAAAAGGCACAGAGTGCTGTTTGTCATTAATGCCCTTCACTGAAAGCTGTATAATCAGCCGGTTCAGAACTTAATCAGATCTTTTTACCTGGTGTGGCAAATAGCTGGTGTGCAGGATTCCATGAGACTTTGGAAACAAATAAAAGGTAAACAGAGGCTTAGTGAGACTGATGACTGAAAACACACACACAATGAAATCAAATCATTTGCTTATACATCATCGTAAAAGGTACCTGGTACAGGGTGGGGTTTATAAGCCAGTGGTTGGACTGGAGGATATCCTAAAATCACAGTAATAGAATGTGTTACAAATAATTTAACATTTATTCATGTAGCCTGAAGCACATCAAATATTGAGGTGTAAATAATGTACACATTTCAATATTATTAAAAAATAATTCACACTGTGGCTTAGTGGTGAACACGTTCTCCTCTCAGAACTAGGGATTCCAAGTTCAAATCCCCACCAGGGTGAAGTTTCCATGTTCTCCCCGTTTCCACATGGGTTTCCTCTGGGTTCTCCGCTTTCCTCCCACAGTCCAAAAACAAGGATTTAAGGTAAATTGTCTGCTCTAATTTGCCCCATATAGTCTGTGTGTGTGTGTGTGTGTGTGTGTGTGCCCAGCAATAGATTGGCGCCCTGTCCTGAGTGTATCTGACCCTCGTAGAGGAATAAGCAGAAGATAATGAATGAATATTCACAAATCTCTAATTGTATGTATAGATTACTTTTGTTATATACTGTTTTTTTATTATTACAATGAAAACAACTTCTGAATCTCAGCATAAATACACTTTTAAACCATCTTATTGTATTGTTCTTTAAAGCCAAAGCTTCGATCTAGTATACAGTACCAGTTAAAAAGTTTGGACACACCTTCTTTATGCTCCACTAATAGTCCATCTGTTTGTGGACTACAGTACATACTGTGTTAGTACCTTTACTCTGTTCTAATGGTCAGAACCCCAATAGTAGCACCACAGAGCAGCATTATTTGGTTGGTGCATTATTCCTATCCCAGCAGTGTCAACCCCCTCAGTGCATCAGTGTTACTGCAGAACTGACAAACAATCCACCACCCTAATTACAGCCGTTCTGTGATGCTGACCAATAGAAAACACAGAACCACCAGCGTAAATAGATGAACTTCAGTTATATGGTGAGTGGAGATAAATACAATGGAGCAAAATGGGGGGCATGTCCATATTTCTGACTGGAACTGTAAATTTAAAAACCAAATGGTGAGTAAAATGGTAAAAAGACACCAAATATTTCAGTCTTGCTTGGTGTTTTGTCTGGATTGCAAAAGTAACTTTGTGAAAGGAATCCTAAAAACCTTTTTAATTGTATTATACTTTAAAAAAAAAAAATCTGGAACTAAGTAAACCACTGAAGATGTACAAACATAAATCAGCTATAATGCAATGTCCACAGTTAGGGAGTCTCTTTAACATTATAATTATTAATATTGATAATCTGATTGCAAATTGTAGCTACATCTGTGTGCAGTAGGATATTAATCAGAGTCTGGGCCTGTGCCTGTTTATTGCCCCTGCAGGGACATGACTGACAGCGTGGATCTACTTGTAAGAAGACGATTCCTATGAACATTTGACACTGTTCTATACATCTGTGGGGACCCCTTACCTGGTGCACCTGCAAATCCATTTATAGGTTGTCCAGAGTATTGGGACTCGCGCTCTTTGCGCAAGTTGGCTCTGCGAGAGTATCCGGGAGGTCCAGCTTCTCCACTAATGAGGACGGGTTGATTCGGCTGTGGATGTGGGTTTCTGGGCTGTAATGGCAGGTGAGGCTGGCGTGGATTAGACGGCTCAGCATTGGGTTGACGAGCAGGTGGATGTGAAGTGATGGGTATCCTTTGGGGTATTATCAGAGGGATGTGAATCTGTGGTATATATTTTCTTACTGGTGGAACGGAAGCCTTCGAATCTGGGAAGTTCTCTTGCTTCACTGGCAGTCCTTGAAAAGATAGAAAGGATGCAATTATGACTCATCTTTCAGAACAAAAGCTGACAAACCAAATGTTTACACAGGAAGCAAAGACGAGATCCAAATGGAGGATTACATCATTAAATTGAAATGATGAACAGACCGGAAAAAATGAGCCGTCGGAGAGATCTACATGAATTTCCAATAATCTTTAGTTCCTCGCTCGACTCAAAATTCTACTTGAGAAGGACTTTTTGGTGTCTGAATGTATTTTGTCCCTCTGAAGTAAGTAACTCGATGTACTCTGGATAATTACCTGTCTACGAGCAATCATTAAAGAGATCTGTTAAAGGCTGTAATGCTTTAAGATGGGATAGAGGATAGAGGCCATATTACTGAAGATTCATTAAGGTGTATAAAGTTACTTCAAATAAGATACTCTTTAGAAAAGGTTTATAATTGTGAACATTTCTTAGGAATTCATTTATTTATAATCTTTCGATTAATCCTCTATTAGGGTCACGGGGGGAGTTCCCTATGCCCATCCAGAAGAGAATGTTTTGGGAGCTGGGCAGATACAGTCAGGATAGGGCGCCAATCGATCACTGGGCACACACACTCATACCTACTCACTGGGGCAATACAATACATACAATTCACCTTCATTCCATGTTTTTGGATTGTGGGAGAAAACCAGGCAACCAGGAAGAACGTACTACCACTAACCCACCATGTCGCTCATTTCTTAGGAATTCCTTGCTAAAGAAAATGAATAAACCAAAACTTCTTAATCAATGTCAGGTAGAACATAACATCACATTTGGTCATTTACCAAAACGACTCAAAAAACATCCCGACTGGGTTGGTGTCAGGACACAGAGTTGGCCATACAGCATCCCTAAAGAAATGAGGCTCAAAAACCCACATTGGCAACTTCAGAGGACCTGGGATTTGAACCCACAACCTTCAGATTGCTAGCCCAACACCCTATGCACAGTGCTACCCCACTGTTACTATTTTTTAATGACATTTAAGAATGAATTCACTTTAAAAACATTTACAAAGATCAGTAGCTTGATGGTGTTAATTATAACACTTCAAATCTGCTGAGGAACAAAGATGAGCAACATAATCTTAGCAACATCCACAATTTTTATATAAATATATTTTAGCGCTTGTTATTCTTAGCACACACATAGTAAATGAAGTGAAATTGGACAGAGAGTAGTGTAGTGAATAGCTAGAGTAGTGAATGTTTGGAACGCTGGGCAAATACACCCAGGACAGGGCGCCAATCTATTGCTGGGCACACACACACACTATTTAGGGCAAATTTAGAGCCACCAATTCACCTTGAAAATAGCCACCCTTTGCTCTGATTACTGCTTTGCACACTGTTGGCATTCTAATTAATTATACTAATTAACCCTTATAGGAACACCTGAAAACAATTTCAGGTGACTACCTCTTGAAGCTCGTTGAGAGAATGCAAGTGTGCAAAGCAGTAATCAGAGCAAAAGGTGGCTATTTTCAAGACACTAGCATATAAAACATGTCTTCAGTTATTTCAACTTTTTTTGTCAAGTACACAACTCCTCATGGGTTCATTTATAGTTTTGATGCTTCGGTGAGAATCTACAATTTGCCGTCCAACCCAACCTCGTTTTGTAAGCAGAGAAGGCAAGAAAAAAAGTTTAAAAACGGAATGACAGTAAATTAACTCAATTATACAAATTACTTAGAATTACAATCATGGTCTCCCTTTGTCTGCATGGGTTTCCTCCCACAGTTCAAAAACATGTAAACATGGATTCAAGGTAAATTGGCTGCTATAAAATGCCCCTATATATAGTGTGTGTGTGTGTTTGTGTAAGTAGTGAGTGTGTGCCCAGTAATAAATCAACACGCTTTCCCAGGTGTATCTGCCCAGAACCCGAAACATTTTCCCCTGGATGAACATGGGGATCCCCTTAATCACCCAAGTTTGGGATTAAGCGAAAAAGAAGCAAAAAAGAAGCAAAAAAGAATGATGATGAATTGATTTTACAATTATAAAAGCATAAATATTTGTGGTGGTATGAATATATTCACAAGATTAAATGTTTTAATGTCAGCACAACACTAAGACATGTGTGACTATGTGGCAGTGTCAGCTTCCGTTTGTCACAACTTCTTATTAGGAGCCCAGACAGCACCGGAACGTTAGCATGAGGTCTATGTGTTGCTTGCAAAAAAATCTTTAGAACGTCAATACAACATCTTTTACTCATTGGCACGACCTCACACCGACATTTCACCTTAATGCTTTAACAGAAAGTTATTGATGACTGTGTGGCTGGTGGTGCAGAGCAGTCTGATGCTTATACGCTCGTTTACCTGCTCACAGAGAGGCCATGAATATCAGAATGCTGTTCAGGTAACTCGGTTACATCATGTCAATGAGCAAATGATGGTCTAAATAGCCGTCCGATATGCATGGGCACTTTTCCCATTTAACCTTCGTAGATATAGGAGGTGAAAAATGCCTATAGATCTCAGACTGCTATTTACACTGAATCACACAGTCATTAATAACACTTAAAGCAGCATGGTGTGATGTCTGTGTCCGGTCAAGTCAATGAGCAAATGACATTCTATTGATTCCAACCTACCTGTTCTGCCTGAGAGTGTAAAATGTATTATCAGGGCTTTAGTGCATGTGTGTGAGTGAGTGTGTGCCCACCATTGGATTGGTGCCCTGTCCTGAGTGTCTGCCCAGCTCCTGAAACATTCTCCCATGGATGGGCATGGGGAACCCCTATCATGACCCTAGTAGAGGATTAGTTAAAAAATAATAAATAGACATAAGAATGAATGAATAACTTGCCCTTACGCAGAATTGTTCACCAATTAGTCCTAAATCACACACCTAGGTAAACATTTTAAAGTTATTAGGAGTTCTCTAAAATGTTTCTGAAAATGGTGATGAATACAGTCCTGAATACACTACCTGGCCAGAAAAAGGTCACAGATTGTCATAAAGTATTTCGTTAGAACACTATTAGCTTTGGTTGTGGCATCATTTCCAGAAGCTTCTGCGATGCCACAACATTAATTCCTCTTCCGAGTTGCGAGTTATTTTGCCCAAGATCTTGTACTGATGATGGAGATTTACATGTTTGAGCACATTCCAAAGGTCTAGACTCTGTGGTTGCCAATCCATCTGTGAAAATGACGGCTCATGCACCCTGAACCACTCTTTCACAATTTGACCTTCTGAAACTAAACATTATTTCCACAAGTCGTCTGAAATGGCTGTTTAACAAACGAGAAGTTTCTCACTGCATTATTTAGAGTTAAATAGCTTATTAAAAATGCTTATTTAAATCCAATTAGTAACCTTTTATTAGGCCAGGCAGTGTATATACAAAATTAAAACATTTCTTCAAATCTCAGTAGTTCATGCTAATTGGGGAATAGGCACGACCATGTACATGAGTAGCCAAGGTGACCGCTGGTTTCCATGTGTTTCCAAGCAAAGTTTATCCTAAAAACTAAATATTGAGCTACCACACCCATATTATTAATATTATTTAAATAATATAATTGATCATTTAACAATTAAATCTTCAAATACAAAAAAAAATCCAATTTATTTAATCATGAATAATTGTATTTACAGGTACGTGTTCCAGGTTAATACATGTAAATATAGGGAAACTCAACATAAATAGGAAAGGAAAGAATTCTGCACAGTTAAACCAGGCTTACGACATGTCTTTCAACACCCAAGGGTATAGCTGACATTATAATTGCCTATTCCTGATATCAAGTGATGTGCTAAACACTGCAACAGCAATAGTGTTCCCAATCCCATGAGGCCTACTTAGGGTCAGTTGCATCGAGAATATAGTGTACACCCAACTGTGTGTCTGCGTCATCATTATTCTCATGCATCACTGCACAAACAGGTATCTGAGAAACACTCACGTAAAGCCCATTTCCCATAAGGTCACTGGCATCTAACTGTGTTTCCAATGTGGTTTATTTGGAAGCGAGAGGAAATCACATGATGCTTGGTGCAATGGCTCAGAGATTAACAAACATCTGTAATATTACCCAACAATGACTCACTGTGATAATGGCTCCAGACCAGATCCTCCGAATTTTGTTTTAGCAAAACAACAAAATGTCCTTGATTGGTTCGCATTATCGGTAAGAATATAAAACATAGTTTGTTGATTAACAGTACAAGTCAAAAGTCCTCCTTTTTGCTCCATCTACTATTTTGTTATCAGTTCCATTTAACATAAAGATGCACTTTGTAGTTCTTCAAATACAGATTGCAGTCCATCTGTTTGTACATACAGTGATAGACCCCTTTACAACGCCCTTAGCCAACCCCCAGCCAGCCAATCAGTGTCACTGCAGAACTCATTCATTCATTATCTTCCGCTTAAATCTCCACGAGGGTCTGGGATGTGGAGGTGAGGGAAATGCAGAAACGGGGAGAACATGAAAACCCAGATTGCAATGCAAACCGGAAATCCCCAGCGATGAGATACCAAAGGGCTAACCACTAAGCCACCGTGTCGCCCCTTACTGCCCAAAAACACACCGCCCAAATTAGACCCATTCTGTGATGGTCCTGACCAATAGAGAACCAGCACGGAACCCATTTCTTCATTTATTATCTTCACCTAGGACAGTGAGCCAATCTATCGCTGGGTACACATTGACACACAAACACAAAGACCATATAGGGGCAATTTAGAGCAGTGATTTACCTTGAATCCATGTTTTTGGACTGTAGGAGGAAACTGGAGAACCCGGGACCACGGTGATCCGGAGAGAACATGGAAACATCACCCAGATTGGGATTCAAACTTGATCCGCAGCACCAAGATGCGAATGTGCTAACCACTAAGCCACGACGGGGGGTTAACAAAAAAAAAAAACAGATGTACTACAGTCTGTAATTGCAAAACTACAAAGTCCATCTATATTGTGAGTGGAGAAAACAGACAATGGAGCAATAAGCCATTGGTTCCAAACTTTTGTTATTTTCTTACAGACTTGCAATGAAGATATAGGGTTCTTGAATTTACACTTTTCAGTTCGTCTATATAGGATTGATCCATCATGATCGTGCCATCAACAGGTTTGCATTTGTACTATGATGAGTCAGATAATCTTTCTAAACAAAACGACTGTTATAACTTCGGGGCCAGTGAGAAAAGTCCCTCCTGGACAGCTCAACAGGACGGTAATAAAAAAGAAGTAGTAGATCTATTCATTAGCATGTATCTCTCTATTTTGTAGGATACATCTATGGCTGCTTCAACTTAGTGAAGTACAATCCGTGAGAAAAAGCATCTGTGACTGGCGTTGCTGATTGTTGTTCCAGAAACATCCAGTGGATGTGACTCAGATGCAGCATTTGTTTATGGAGGAGTGAAGTCATCAACCCCCAGAATTTCGGGCTGTCACAGCCCAGGATTTAGGAAGGCTATGTTTATAAATTACTTCGCTGGGGAGACGAGATTGAGGGGAGTGTATCCGAAAATGTCATGCTCTCATTTCAGCTATTAGTTTGGAAAGCAAAACGGAAGGAAGGAATTGGCAGTTTCACACTTGGACACACTGTACTGTCACACATACACACAACGTGTTATTAACAACCACAGTTCTGCACCCTTCCCTAATGGCCAAACCTCAGTGAGGTAATCTCCCTCTCAGCCTGATCCAATCAGAAAATGTCCAGATGGGTCTCTAGACCCTGACCTAGCAAGAGAACACCCCCCATTCTCCACTTAAAATTGATTTCTCCACTGTAACACGAATAATAGAAAAAAGCCACACATCCTAAAGCTGTTGCCTTGGAGCTACATAACACACACACACACCTCTTGTGTGGGAAGAGGCTTTTTCTGCATGCTATATTGGTAAGATATCAATCGACAGGAAGAGAAGGACAGAGAGGAGTACAGGAAGGGAGCAGACACAGTTGTGTGGGGGGTTAATACATGCAGAGTTTAATTTTAGGAGATATTTTTAGGTCCTGAATACATTATATTTGGATGGAATTGTTCCACGGCGATCATAGAAAAGGTAATGACATCAGGAAACGCTATTAAGTGGTTGTGTTCAGTACAATCCAAAATGATATTAGTCACAAGCCAAAAGCCGGAATCTTACTGCAGAGGGGAATATCAAGTCACTAACATTACAACGAATAACTATAGAACCCAATACCTTCGAGCGGATCCTGTCATCAGAAGGGCAACTGGATGAACTGATTCCAGAATTCTGCAGTGGTGCACCCAAGAACCAAAGTGCTTGCCAGATGAGTCATTCTTAGATTTTGCAACATTTCCGTTCTTATCCTGTCTGCAGCACTTTAGGATACATACAACCCATTTGCACATTTAGTGATATTTTTATAGACTATTCATTTGGAACCTGTAACAATGAAATATTAACCGATGCATTTTTCAGCGGCAAAGCTAGAAAAGGTATTTCTATTCAAGTAGTAACATCATTTATCCTTTAAATAAAACGGTACAGCTATGCACAAAAGTCATTGTTCAGTGTGTAATACAGAGTTTAATAGAACCAAGAAAGCTTGTTACCCAGCCCTGGTAGTAATGATTACATCAGACCTTACAAGGAAGCTTAGGAATGTGTGTGCATGCATGACATCACGCACGGCTGATAGCCCAACATCTGCAGTGGGGTGTGGTAGTGAGCCCAGTTCACAACACCACCACCTCTAGAGGCCCAGTCTCAGACTGGTCTGCTTAATGAAGTCCATGTGCTCCATACTCATTATAGATTACATGCAGTGAATTAAAGGCATGATTGATACCTTTTTCATCAGCCCACAAAGACAATCCTACATAAAATACCAGTGTCCACAAAAAACCCTTAACAAACCGTGAAGGATGTTGAAAGATTCTGGTCTCACAATAAAAATGCTGCTCTTTCCTTTTTATAGAAGACTAAACAAATGCAGCATGCACCCCAGACATGCTTTTGGTTCTGTAACCAAATGCATCTCTAGCAATGGTGGTTTCTAGCATGATGCACCGCTGGCTGCTTCTCTTGTTTATTCAGATGTCAATGTGCCTTTGTGACTACATTCGCAACTGGCTAAAAGGCAGAACAACAATCCTTTTTAATTTCGAACAGTGAGGTTGAATTCAGGACCCTTTGATTACACCATAAACAGGCTATAAAAAGGGGATTGTTTTAGGTGTGCTCTAGAATTTCCCCAACATGATATTCATTTTACTAAGCATGGTTTTATTATGTTTACAAAGCTAAGGTGCATAACGTTCTAAATGCTGGGACGGAGTAAATTATGTTCAGTTTATTTATTTTTTTTTTTTTTTACAACAGTGTTTTAAAGGTTTTGGAACCGTTGCACAAATCTCCCACGAAACATTGTAATGGAAAGAATTATGGTGCATGTGGAGGCCCCCACCCTAGTTTGCCCTAAGGACAGGTCTATGATCATGCCTGCTGCCTAACACACACAATGCGAAGCAACAATGTTTGACTCATTTCAGCAAACAAACTGCTCAAAAAAATAAAGGGAACACTTTAACAACACCAATCTAACTCCAATTCAGATTGCGGGATCTAGACAGTAATTGGCTGCTCGAGAAAAGTCCAGCCCACCTAGCCATGCTACACATCCGGCGACATCAGCGAATCTGCGCAAAACGTGTTTTGTTTTTGAAAAATGAGTTTAGAGTTCGTTTACTTCTATCAGCTATTTTAATTTTCATTAATTTATTTTCCACTTCAACTTTTTAAAATATGTTAATCCACAATTTGTCATAGTGTAAACATGGCTAGGTGGGCTGGACTTTTCTCGAGCAGCCAATTACTGTCTAGATCCCGCCAACTGGTCCTAAATACAAAAATCGAACGTGAGAAATTTTTAGACGCGAGGGGGCGATAGAGAGAGGCACGAGCGCAAAAATGAGAAGCGCGAGTGCAAAAATGAGAAGCGCAAGTGCAAAAATGAGAAGCGCAAGTGCAAAAATGAGAAGCGCGAGTGCAAAAATGAGAAGCGCAAGTGCAAAAATGTGCAACGAAGAAAATTGCTTACGAATTCTGTTTTTGAGTTCTCAAAACCCATGGACCCTTTCTGATGCCATAGATTTTTACTATAGTCAACGCCATGCAAGAGAAAATGATAAATAAGTGGGTGAAATCTTTGATATTGTCAGATATTCTGGATCTTGACAAAACTTTTAACGTGACGAATCCATCAGCTGGACCAGTCAGCTGCTCCATGATGTTAAAAGTAGAGGTAGGCAAAGATGTGTACATCATTAAATATCTGACTTGTACGTAATAGCATTAAAAAAGAGGCCCTAAAGAAAAACAATGACATTGACACCATCACATAGTTATGCCTCATTTGTGAATAAAAGTCGAGAAATCATGGTGAATGAAGCTAGAATTAATGATACTCTGTGCACGAACGCGGCCCTGGGTTCATCTTGAGGCTATGCCTGTCTGAGAGTCATCTCTTCACATGACCTGATTTTCCAACACCAACTCCCATTTACAAATAAGGCTGATTTGTCCTCATTCCACGTACACAAAGCTGCACAGTGCTTATGGGGTCATCCAGCGGTCTTATGCCATAACACTAAAACCTGGCACACTACCTTATTCCCGCAAGACTGCAAGGAGGATTCCGTTACCACTCACAGACAAAGGTAAAGACTTGTAGCACATAGAAAGCATTGTTGCCATTAGTAAACTGCACAAGTCAGCTGACTGGTGTTCAGCCTGACCCCCTTTTTCCCTTTGTTGCCAAACATGGCCAACAACTATTCCTTCAATGTTATACAAATTTCTGCACCAGGTAACTGTTTGTTTCCATCAGTCGCATATTTCTGAAAAAAGGCAAAGATGAAACTGACTAGAACCTTGCAACATAGCTATAACATTAATTTGCCAACATTGAGATTCAGAGACGTGCTATCCATTGTTCTCAGTTACAGAAGCATAATTATACAGACTGCTCAACAATACACTGACAACATGAATACTTCTGGAGTTTATGGTGTCGAGGCAGAAATAGGACCAGCAACGTTATACTGGGGAAAGGCTCAATTATGCGGCGTATACTACGCTGCAGGTCGTCTAGTGAAGTACACTTAGTATGCAGGCAAGAGTAAGTTGACGACAATTTACCCACAGATACTTAATTGTGTTAACTATACAACCACTAATAAACACTTCTAGAGTTCTTTGGCTTTATGAATGCAATGGAAAGTGGTTTACAGACTTGGTAGAGACGCGATAGAACATAAACATGATGTATTTTTGCTCACTGTGCTACAAAAAGACCTTCTTAAATCTGAGTTGAGTGAAAGTTGGACACAAGGACCAAAAGAATGTCTCTCCTGTATTGGTCAGTTCCCTATTCATGCCAAACAACTGTTTCAATTATAATTGGAAAGTTTGTCAACTTAACATCACTATTAAGTGCAAATGAACATTGAAAAACTAATCACAGATTTCACCTTTCCAGCTTTTCCTTTCTTTCTGACAAGATGCCACAAAGTATATCACTCTGACTGTGCTGAAGGACATTTCTTAAATTTTCAAAACGCATGCAGCTAAAAAAAACTAAATGTACTCAATAACTTTAATAATAATTATTATTTTAGTCCTAATTAAAATGCTATTGTAGAATGTGGTATTAATCGTAATAGTCAAAAGCAGTGCTCATCCGTCTGAACAACAATTAAACACTGTGAATGCATAAAAAATGCTGAATTCAACTTACATTTGAAATTTTCATTCTAGAAAATCAGAGTGCCAAAAAATAAAAAACAATGAAAAGCTTTTTTGCATTTTGAGCAATTTAAAATAGTGAAAGTGTAAAACCTTAAGGCCATCCTATCATAATAAAATGAATCTAACCTGCAGTGACAAGTAACAGCCAAACAGTACATTAATATATGTATATATCAATTAGGGGATGAGTTTCCAGTTCAGCCATTTAAGTGAGTTTAGATTTAGCCCTTATACTATTTACAAATCATTAAACAATTATTTAACCATGATGTTTGCATCTGATGACATGTCATTCAGTAGATACTTTTATGCAAAGTGACTTATGAGTATCGCAACTTGATGAGAGGAATCAGAACACAAGGGCATGATATGAGACCCCTGGAGAAATGAGTATTAAAGGCCCCGGAATTTGAACCCACAACCTTTAGATTGATAGCCCAATAACATTAATTTGAGGGTTCAAAACCCATGTTCACTGAAAGCTGTGAGTCCTTGAGCAAGACCCTTGACCTTCATTACTCCCGAGGCTCTGGATCAACCATGTGTTTTGACCCCAACCATCAAGTTAGGATCCTCGGTAGTTGCTTTGGATGAAGGTGTAGGCTGAATGACTTCATGTGATGGACACATAGCTTGAAACAATGAGTGAATTCTCAAATTCCCCCGATTTTGTCAAATCTGACACCTACACTTCATGATTCCCAATTGCTGTCCAAAAAAAGACCATGGCATTTTCTTTCTTTGTCAAACGTGTCACACTGAATTCTAATTTACAGCTTCTATGGGATATGGTCAGATTCCATCGTCACCTCTTTCCCGATGTTGACATTTGAAACAATTAGAACTGTAAAGTGGCAGGGAGTGGTAGCTCAGTGGTTAGGGCGTTGGACTATCAATCAGAAGGTTGTGGGTTCAAATCCCAGGTCCACTGAA
>JAOUQT010336479.1:0-23889 GCA_025769995.1 Xyliphius kryptos | reverse complement strand
ATCATTACCCTATGGTTCAAAATAATTTTTTGTGAACATTTTTGATTGGTGGTCCATCTATGAACATACTACGGTGGCCCAAATCTCGGTAAAAGACATGTTTTACTGTTGATGATACTTTCTTACCAGCTCCTTCCTGAGCGGTATGATGGCCGGACATCCACAAGATTTTTTCATACTTGCAAAGAATTGTTTAAACAGATCAATGTGGCACCTTTAGGCATCTGGAAATATTACTAAATGATGCACCAGTCTGTCTACAATACTCTTTTTGATATCTTGGCTAATTTCTTTACATTTTTGCATTACCTTAACCAAGGAATGTGTGTTGAGTTGTGAGTTAAAAAACTTCTACTAATGTGTCTCAGAAGATTTTTTAGCTTTAAAACAGTGCTAATGTGATGCTGCACTACTAGGTCTGTTCATGAACATTCATTTTCAAATGCAACCAACACATGCAGGAATTCTACTAACCCACCCTAAACCTGCTAGTAATACTTAAAGTTTATACACTCACTGCTTGCTATGTGAATATTGCCATTTGATGTATTATGGAAAAAAAAGTTGATGCATATATTTTTCTGCTGAATGTAGATGTGAATAAAAGAACACAAACACCAGTAGTTGCCGTTTATTGGAAATTGGGTTAGTAGTTACCACAATTTGATATTACAGAGGATAACAAGTTTTGTTTCACAACTTGCACACTGCATTGTATGTTGAATTTTTGTTTTCTCAATCAATTCTGATTTGGTGTATCCCCCTGTGCTGCATGATTTGTGTTTAGCTCCTCCTGCCAGGTGGAGTTTCCAGCTGCCAAATCAATGGTGGATCCACCCTCTGGAGCTTCAGGTTCTGCAATCACTGACCAGGTGTTGATTCTCCATGGCATTACAAAAAAAATGTTTACTCTCAATCCAGATCCAGTGTTCAGGTCTTGCAAATCACTGGGTAATGTGTCACTAACCAATTGTGTCCAGTGCCCTGTTGTCTCTCACCATGAGTCACCACACAATTAAAATAATAAAGCCGGTATCTGCTTCTGTGATACAAAGGTTACTAAACTGAGTTTCTCTCTCCCATTGACTTGAAGTGGTAAGCTACTTTTGTTTCGGCATTTGTTAATTTGTTTTGCACTTCTCGGCCACCGTAGAAAAGCCACCAATCCACACGCAGCATAAATAGCAGATTACAGTTTGCAAATGCAAACAGTAACATTAATTTTGAAGACACAGCTTGTAGGGCGGCACGGTGGCTTAGGGGTTAGCACATTTGCCTCTCAGCTCTGGGGATCCCTGGTTCGAATCCCAATTTGGGTGGAGTTTCCATGTTCTCCCCGTGTCTGCGTGGGTTTCCTCCGGTTTCCTCCCACATCACAAAAACATGGATTCAAGGTTAATTGAATGCTAGAAATTTGCCAGTGTAGTGTGTGTATGTGTATATATATATATAATATATAATATATAATGACCATGAGTAGTAAAAAAATGTAAAGCTTGGAAGTCTGATAATATCATCTCAACTGTGATCACCATACCAACTGTAAAGTACAGGGGTGGCAGCATCATGGTGTGAAGGATCATGACGATAGATAGATAGTTAGATAGACTTTACTCTATTGATAATTCCAAGGTAAAATTTAGGAAATGATGGAAAGTTGTCTGAAAATGCTAAAGCAACATCTCATGACATCTGCCAGGAAGTTAAAGTTTCTATGCATACTCCTTAAGTATTAGGGGTGTAACTGTACACAAAATTCACGGTTTGTCAGAACAATAGATGATGCATCAACTTATTTTTCCAATTTAATCACATGCCAGTATTCACAAAACACACAGTGAGTGAATGAACCTATTTGAAAGTATTACTGGCAACTTTAGGGTGGGTTAGCAAAATTCCTTGATATGTCTGTGGCTTTTGAAAATGAATCCTCGTAAACAGACAGAGTAGTACGTCACATTTGCACTGTGTTTCAAAGCTGAAAAAAATCAGACACATTGTGACTGAGGCTGGCCATGGAGCACCAGTTGTCAACATTAGTGGACAAATACTGTATGATGCAACAAGAACTGCTGACTCGGTTACAGCAGGCGCTAAACATTTTGGCCAATATTGTTATGGCACACAAATCAGGGTACAAACCACAAATCTCATTTATGAACAAATCACCTGGCTGCTCTGGTTCCAAAACCTAAAAGGCAGAAGTCATAAAGGCTTGCGGGCTGGCGCCCTGTCCTGGGTGTATCTGCCCAGTGCTCAAGACGTTCTCTTCTGAATGGGCATGGAACACCTCACCGCGACCCTAGTAGACCATTAAACGTGAGATAATGAATGAATTAATGCTTATAGGATGGCCTTGTATCACTCAGAACTGTGTACACTGTGAGCAAGATGATGAAGCAGAAGAAAAAGTCTGCAGCCACCTGCACATGACCACAGTGAATGAGAGAAAGAAAAATTTAATGGACTTCTGAAATGAGCAATATTCCTGCCTTAAGAAACTGGATTATTAAAACATTCTTTGCATTTAAGATTTTTTTAACTTGCTTGTAGAGACTGCACACCTTTGTAAAAGTGGAATAACCAAAAAACATATTTAGATTACTTTGTAGTGTTATAAATGTCTATGCTAAGTTCAGCCATGTGTTTTGGGGTCACAGTACAATTTGGGGACATTACAATTCCCTCAAAGGTTGTGTGTATATACATAATTTTGTATGTAATATATTTTAACATTGTAAAGCAAAGTTTTTTATTTTTTTATTTATTTATTTATTTTTTTTTTACATATTTTAGACTTTCTTTATTATCTTGCATAATTAAAATAAAGCTAATTACTTGCTAATCCAAGATTAGATTTACGGTTTTTCTGTTTTTAGCCACTAGAGGGCAATTAATTTGTTGGGTCAGTGAACGTTATGGCAGTTTATGACGTTTGTTAAATTTCTAGATAGATACTGTCTGTATGGAGATGGATTTAAACTCCATGTCCCGTTATTGTGCATATACAGTACTGTACAAAAATTTGTCTGGTCTCAAAACGTAGTGTTTTAGGTAGGGTTTGCCAAAATTATTAATTATGCTTAATAGAATATATATTTTTCAGTTTTATTACTTTCTACAAAGTCACATACACTAACATTGTGGTTATGGCATTTAAAGCTTTTAATAAGTTAATTGACAACACTCGAGTTGATTGGAGGCTCCCCTGTAGAAGTATTTTTTCATTCACATTAACATAAATAAAAGAAAGCAGCCAAGATATTAAAAAGAGTACTGTAGACAGACCTAAGTCTGGTTCGTTTATTGGCACCATTTTTAGACGCCTGAAGTTGCCACATTCATCTGTTAAAACAATTATTTGCAAGCATAAAAAATCCAGAGAATGTCCAGCCATCATACCGCTTTTAAAAGACACCATTATATTTTTAGACATGGCTTGTGGTCTGATAACACCATCCTAACTGAGTGCACCATGCCAATTATGAAATACAGGGGTAGAAGCATCATATTGTGAGGCAACATAAAAAATACTGAAGCAACATATCATGACATCAGCAAGGAAGTTAAGGCTTCGGCAGAAATTGGTCTTCTAAGCATACCCCGTATCATGCAAAATCATTAAAAATTTAACAACAAAGTCAATCTCAGAGAACATTGAAGGCCAGTTCTGCAAAGACAAGTGCAAGCAAGGCAGCAAAAAAAAACTGACTCTGGATGCAGGCTTCTAGAAAAGGGTAACAGGAGTGTGGCAATTGGAATTTACATCAGCCAGCAGCTGTATTTTAAAATGTATTTTTAAAACAATCGTGAGTAATGCCTATTCTTGTGAGGGAGAAATCCTGTCTCCGGTCCTCATTCTTTCTCACTATGTCACAACCTCTTTCTCAACTGTAAACAATTAAAATCCTATATCACGAGAAGCACCCGGAACACTAAATTAGAAGACTATTTATTAAAAGCTCACTGTATATGCTGATATTAGAGACAGGAGTTTCTTTAATAACTCTGATTTATGTCTTAAATTATAGTCCTGATTGACTACCACATAGAAGCATTAACTGAAAAAGAGGCAAAGCGCTTTTATTGGATTACATGATAAATACTATAAAATCAAAGCTTAAATGTTAACCTAATAAATACTTACTTGTTTACTTTTTGTCTCCTCTTTAGCCTGTCTTTAAATCCAGTGGCAGGCTGTGCATTACACACCTGGGCTTTAGTAATGCATCTGAATTAATCCACATACCAAAAAACTATTTTAGGGCTTTAAAAACACCTTAACAAAAACACCTGCAAAAATGCAGTATAAAGAGCCATTAAGTCACAGATAGATAATTTATTGTAACAGTGCAGTGGTGCTGAGGGAGAAAGCAGAGCCGTCTTTAATGGACTTTGATTAGAGATAATTAATGGATCTGCTAGAAGGCTTTGGTTTCGCCAACTCAGAATCTGATTGCTTAAAGATACAGGCTGAGCTACACTTTTTTTAAATGCTATTGGGGCCACCAAAGTTATGTGGCAGTATCATGTGGCAGTAACCAAAACCAATATGCCAACCTCTGTTGTTAAGTGTTGGTTTTATAAATGTTAATGGTATATAGCTTGAGTGGGTAAAATACATCTGACCCTCTGTATTTCCTTTTGGGATCCATCCACCAACCCATCCATCCATCTGCCAGCGTCTAGCCATCTTTACAATATGTATGAATTGCAACCCACACATTTTATCTGTCAGCTATCTCTGCTTAAAAACCCATTTTGCAGGTTTATTGTTCTCCATCCTCCAAGATGATATTGGATGAGAGCTGAAAATCAAGATGTGCTTCAGCGTCTTTACAATTCACTTGACTATTCTGTCCCAATTTGTCATCAGCTACACTGAACACCACAATATTGGCATGGTGGAACAGAGAGGAAAAAGAACAACTCACGAATGCAGGAACGTCAGCTAGCAGACATGAAAACAATGACAATCATACTCCCTGTGGAGACAACGATAAAAGTGGAATTAACATGTAATAAAGGTATGTGGCAGGAGTGTAGAGGAAGGGGCAACGAAGAGGGGCAAATGTTATCTATTCTTGGGGTTTTGCTAATGATAGGCAATACATTGGCAAGAGAGAGATCACGGCAGTGACAGGACCGGTGTGTTGGTAAGTGAGATGGCACAGAGTTTGCCAACCTGAAGTAGGATCGGGACGATGGGAGATTCTACTAAGAATACCACAATGCTAATCTGAAAAATATGAGACAAGAGACCAAAGAAAACTGAGTCAGAACACCATACTCACAAATTATCACGGCTCTGTCTACTTGATCTGATTCAATTGCTTTTATAAATGTAACCTCAGGTAGAAGCTGGACAATGGGAAAATTAGCCAGTGGGAAGACAGAGCCAGAGCCACGTGCATGGAGACACGAAGACGTCGATGCAGTGATCTCTCCCTCCCTTCTCTGCAAGTCCACAACTGTGATCCACAACCAGGACATCCTGAATTTGCTGATTAGTCAGTAGTTACACACACCTACTAAAGGTTTCACTAATGATTAGTGTGCATCCTTTATATGCTGGAACAGGACATGCAATTTTAGTGTTTTATTTTTCTGCTGGTGTATTACATTAGAAAAGATTAAGATGATGTCAGCATGGAAGTTGTTTTTGAGTGATTTAAACTTTAATTTATTATTAATAATAACTTAAACTTATTATTAATTACTGAAAAACTTTATACTAAATAAATGCTTATTTAACTTCTATGAAAATCTTGACAAGATGCTATTCATCACAGTTACCAGTTCTCTGCGTCAGCTGTCATCATCTGGCATGTTCTGCTTATGGTGTGTTATTTGTTAATGACTCTTGCTCATTGCTTTCTCACGATGTCCAATATATGACTGGTTGAGATTTGTGCCCTGCAGCCAAACACCTGGCTCTGCAGCGGTTGGATTTCTTATATTTCGAACTCTTCCAACCAAGTGTCCTTTTAATTTCATCAATTTCAGTTTATAGAATGAAACAATTCAACAATTCAAGGGAAATCCTGGCCAGTAAATGTAAAGGACACTGGATACTGGATTTAATGTAATACATATCACTATGTATACTATGTATACTCATTTATATATAAGCAGACTCATAACCTTTTAAGTGTTTAGTAAATTAGATATCGTATGTACTACTGTGTTAAAAATATAAAATTGACTTTTTAAAAACAGTGCTTTGCTGGTTCTGCAAGAAAACAATTAAACCCCTTTTAAAGAATACATGTGAAGGCATTAAAAAAGTAGTGTAAAAAAAATTCAAACCTCTTAAACCTCATCTGGGCTTTTAACCACATCTTAGCTTTCATAACTCCCAGGCAATGAATTCTGATTCCTCCTCAGCTGAATAAATCAGGAAGTCTTCTAAAACATTCTTGTAGACTGTTGTGGGGATCTTGGATTTAAGAAAGCTGAGTTCACCATCACCTGCACCGGTCATTTCACCCCAAATCATGACTGTGGAGATTTCAAACTGGACCTCAAGCAGTTAGGATTCTGTTCCTCATCTCTACAGTTTAGTAGATGATAAGTGTGTCACACTTAGTTTAAAACCTTCATACCTGCTGCAAAATTTCTGCTGATTTCTCCAGTATTCTCGAGTATTCCTGTTTTCATGGGTTTCATGAGCTGGAAGCCCAAATTGTGTAAAAATAAACAAATAAAAACTTGAAATCATTTAAAGTGTGGCCCAGAATTTATAATGGATGAAAGTTTAACTTTTTGAATGGAATTATGGAAATGTATCTACTTTTTCATGATATACAATTTTTTTTGGAAATGGTCTATGTATTGCTAAATATTTGTTCTTTAAAGTTACATTGGCCATCAAGTTGTTAAAAAACACCAGATCTGTCTCCTATTGAAAATATATGGCAAACAAGAGGGAAAAAAAAGTGACATAAAAACAATTTCTGTTGTTATAAGGTGGTGGCCATTTAGCCAGGATTACACATAGAAGAACTGTTTAGAATTAAAGCGTTTGTTATGTTTAAGAAACCTTGACACGTAGAGACGACACTTTTAAGCATTAGACAGAAAGAGTAAAATTGTTACAGGTCTGTAACTTTAAAAAAACAGTATTACTATAGACTTTAAAGGCTAAATGGCTAAAGGCTCCAGTTTGTAATATACTTATAGGAGCAGGTTACTAAGCTTACAAAGATTATTTTTGGTGGATTATTATTGGTGCAACACAAAATAACAGAAACATTCCCCAACATAGAAAGTGAGTTTATGTTTAAGACTCTTTGTGGTGAGGTGTAGTACAAATTATTAACATAAAACATGAAAGGGTGAAGGGGGTTCCATTAAACACATAACTTTGTGTTAATACTATATAAAATAAACTAAACAGGAACCTGCTACAGAATTATATTTAATAATATGGATATTTTATTTATCAACAAAAAAATTTATTATTTGTAATCATAATTAAGTACCACTAATAAAACACTCAGCAATAGATTGGCACCCTGTCCTGGGTGTATCTGCCCAGCGCCTGAGACGTTCTCCCCAGAATGGGCATAGGGAACCTTACACGGAAGATAATGAATGAATGAATGAATGAATGAATGAATGAATGAATGAATGAATGATAAAAACACTGTCCTTTATAACTATCAAAACAGGAAGCTGCCTTGTGTAAATAGCAAAAGCAGGGCCACTGATTTTACAATAAACATGGAAAAAATATTCAACTGCTCAGTTGAAAGATTGTTAAAGACAATGAAAGACTAACACATTCTGTACTTATTTACATTTAAGAAAATTTAGTATATTTAATTCACCTGAATTGGCCTCTGGTAGAAACCCCACATATTATATGGGGATAACATGCAAACTCCACACACACACAAAAAGTGGCATGCTGGCCACCTCGGAATCAGAGCTTCTTGCTGTGAGGTGACAACTCTATCCACGCATCACTGCACAGCACTCACCAAAAAAATTATATTTCTGCATTTTTAGTTTCGTCGAACAGACACTGACGAATCTGGGAATTTTAAAGCTACATACTAATTTGCAAAATAGGTTATTGGCACAGTTTGTTATCTGTGTGTCAGACAAGTCTGATTTGGGGACACTTGACACTTTTCTAATGCAAATCCAGTTACATGCATCAGTACATTTACAGTGTGTTTTGATGATTGTCGTGACGGGAATTAAATTCACAAGTAACTACGCTTCTAGCAGCAAGGTTTTTGGTCCTTGACTACATCTTCCCTTCCCTCACTGAGCTAGATGTAAACATTACTGCTAATCTTTAAACATGGCGTGCTTCTTATCTAATAGATCACTGTATTACTTTTTTAAGATAATGGGATATAATGTTGGGCGGCACAGTGGCTTACCACGTTCGCCTCTCAGCGCTGGTGATTCCCGTACGAATCCCGATCTGGGTGGAGTTTCCATGTCCTCCCCGTGTACGTGTGGGTTTTCTCCGGTTTCCTCCCACAGTCCAAAAACATGGATTCCAGGTAAATTGCTCTAAATTCAAGTGTGGGTTAGTGTGTGTGGATGTGTAAGTGAGTGTGTGCCCAGCGATGGATTGGCGCCCTGTCCTGGGTGTATCTTCTCAGTGCCTGAGATGTTCTCCCTGGGAAACTGGGGAACCCCACTGCGACCCTAATAGAGTAATAAGCAAAGGATAATGGATGGATGAATGAATATAATGTTTTTTAATTCCTCCAACTCGTATATAAAATATATGCCAATATACAAATATAATACAATGCTGGTAAAAAACATTACCGTTCCCTGCAAAATAAAGGTTAACCCTGGAAAGCAGACAGGCGCTATGGACGAGGTAAGACTGCAGACGTGCGGTTGAAACGTGATCGAAACTTGATACGAAACTAAGTCCATTTTGAGTCATTTCTGGACGAGTGCACGACTTAAACACAGAACGGGGTGTGTTTTAGGTGCCAGAGCCATCCCTCTTTGTAGGAGGCGCAGTGCGCTCGCTGCTCTCAGACGCTCTGAGTTCTGAACAGACAGACGGCCGCGTGCGCGCGCTCTGGAGCCGCTGCGAGGAAGTGCGCTCCTCTCCAAAAACAAAGAGACGAAAACAAACCCGCTGACAACAAACTCCGCCGACTGACAGAGGACTGCGTGTTTCTCGTCATATGGACATTTCTCAACGCATTCCCATCGATTTTCAACTTTAAACATACTTCCGGAAATGATTTAAATCCAATGTTCTGAGCGCATTTTTAAACGTTGGAATTCTTCTTCATGAACGTGGCTTACTATTTTCGGATTTTCTGTTTTTGATGATCCACAGAGACGTATGCTCTTCGACCATGTCCAGGTGAGCCAAGACAATGCGGCGTTAGTGCGCAAAGATTATTTTAAACCCCCGTTTTTTTGATAACTCGAAACTTTTGCGACCCGTGCGGCATCTTAGGTGTGCATTGTTTAATATCATCTGCTTTAGCTGTCCCAGCTCTTAATTTAAAATGACACAACACATTATGGCATTTGCTTGCTTATTTTGCACAAGAACATCAGCGCACTATTGAAGAGACCATGGACCGCTTTTGCCACTGTGTGCATCAAATGTCTGTTGTCATTGTTTCCGAGCAAGTGTAAATTAATAAAGACGTGCCGCTAGGTGCGGTTAAAAAGACTTCGCGCTCTGACACCGTAGCGCTCTCGTGCGAAATCGCCAACCAAATGGGGTTTAAAAGGTTTCTGGGGTTGAAAAGCACATTACAGCAATCATTTAATTGTCAGCATTAAATAAGGACAGGTGGGCACCTGTTTATTAGAGTTTTAATCGAGCGAGCTGACCATTCGACGAAATCATCTGTGACATGCCGTATAAATTGAAATAAAAAATAAAACATGTAACTCTGACTTAATTACGGCAGTCTATTAAAAATGACGCTTTACTCCCGTGCTGTGATGTTTAATACTTTATTTGTCACTTTCAATGTTTTTCGCTCACTTGTACCACCACTAGACGGTGCTAAAATTCACGATAATGCTTTTATGGAGAACTTTTTGTTTGGTTTCTGGCCTTTTTTGATCCAGTCGAATGTTATTAAGGACAAAAAGTTTCTGTTTCGGGTGCACGGAGATCTTGACATTATCATCGCTATCATTTTGTTATCACCTTATAAAACTGAGGCGACACGCAAATACGGACTACACATCCTGTGATTCGCTGCTCTTAGTTATATTATTTTAAAAAGTCTGGCAGCTTCACCAGGATATGCGGCTTAAATAACAATGGGTGGTTTTGAAAAGCCCACTGTTTGTGGCTGTTCAATGTTAAACACGCCTTAAAGTCTCTTCGAATGTGTACACGATCTGAAAATACACTAATCTTCGCAGACGAATGCGCGTAACCGACAGCGGTACAAGTGGACTTCTTTTCACGGAGACGCGTGTGTTTGGGAGAGTAGGTACAAAATAGGAAGTTACTCTTGGCTCTGAGCGCACAGCTTACTTGTGACGCAGTTTCTGGCTTGTGCCCCCCACCCACCCCAGACAAATAAAGAAAAAACAAAGGCAGCAGTCCGGCGATCGTTCCGCCGATTGCAACTCGAACCCAGTGGGGGACACTGTTAAAAAACATCAAACCGCGCTCACGGAACCGTAAATGCGCCGAGCGCACGCGTCAACTACACTAAGACTGGAAATTGTATCACCCAGCTATTCGAATTCACATGACACGAGCGGTAATGACTGTTTTATGTCGTCCAGCAGACCGCAAAACCGAATAGAAGGCTCAGGCCTTCCAAGGGAGCAGGGGGAGTCCGGAGAGAGTGGCTCCGGTGCTGCGCCTAATGCGGGTCCGCTACCGAGCGACGCAGAGCAGTCGGTTAAAGCAGGGAGCGCGGGTTGCAAGAGGTGGCCGTCTTCATCCCGAACTCTCTCCAGTTCGTCAAGTGGATATTTTTCGTTCGACAGCGAGCCGAGTTCCCCACTAATGACCCATAGCACGGCGACTCAGACGCCAAGTCCGTCAAGCCAAGTGATAACTCACGCCCTACAGCGCATTACCGAAGCGCCGATGACTGGTAAGGTTCCCTTCTGCCTCGAAGTGTATGTTCTAAACATAGTAGCAACGTCACGCAATATAAACAGACTTTCTTTGTTTATTACAAGTGGCACGCAGTCGACTGCTGCACACAAACCAACTGCCATAAGGTGGATCAATGCTGCATGCCCTTCTTCTCATTGCCGGTGTGTGCATGATGCTGGCAGCTGTACTCAGCACGCAGCTTTCAAATAAAACAAGACGAATCGTGAAATGATCACTGTTAATATGCTTCTCACGTGTGCTGCTCACATAGCTTGTGTTTTTGTCTGTTTCCCCTTCTGTTCCTTAGCTAACATACTGTAATTTAAAAACATCCTGTACCTGTGCATCATATCCCCCTCCACTGGCTAACCTGTTTACAGGACCCGCATCTTTAATATGGTTTCAAAATATCTTTGCCTGTGAATAACTACATATACACGTCTGCACATTCATTTAAATCCATTCAAGCAGAAAAATCAGTCTACACATAAAAAGCCGACAGGAAGCCTGATATAAAAAAAGAAATGCCATTTTAAAGTTTGTATGGATCAAGTGTCTCCTCACAATGGAAGTGATGAAGCAAGCTGATTTGCTTGTCTCTCATTTCATACTGTTCTGGAGGCTTCAGGTGGCCAGTCAAAATAGTTTAGCATCTTTTGTGTAGCTTAAACATGAGATCTAGCTGGTCCCATTCTCCTCATTGAGGTGAAGAAGATGTGAACATGTGATAAATCAGCTACCCAGAGTGCCTCACTTCCATTCTCCAAGAGACCATGTGTATTAAAGAAGGGGGCAAAGGCTCACCTATCAAGGCGTCTATCTGTCTCAGAGTGATTACCCTACCAAAAGCCACTACTTTAAATGTCTTGTTTAGCGTTATTGTTAGTTACACTGTCGACCAGCTTGCACATGGTAATTCATTTTGTTAGAGAGACAAAACTAGAAACAACAAAGCAGGTAGAGGTTTAAAAATGCGATTTCATGCTAGGGTCAGACAATAAAACAAAACAGAGAACTAATGCTTTGAAAAAAAAACTGTCACTGGAACAATAAGTTGATATCAGCTACAGAAACACTGAGCAACTGCTTGTTTGATTGAAAAATGTCCTAAAAGTCCTATTTTATTTCTATTTAGTGTGAAACAGTGAATAAAATGTTCAGTACCATCATCATATTCATAGATGCATGATGGAATTAATTTGGCTGGTCCAGTGTATTAAAAGTCAGGCAGTGACTTCATCATAATATTTCTTAAAGTAACATCACAACTTTTTTCTCAATCACCCACCACTACAAAATTTATCATTTGTTCAGTGCTCTTAAAGGCAGTTTAAATAAAAACATTGTGGCGTTTTAAAGCGTCTGCATAACATTACGATTAATTTTATAGAAAGAAGCAGAGCGTAGCTTATTAATCAGTAGGTCAAAACAGGACATTAGATTACAGAGAGTGCTTAGTAATATTGTCTTGTGGCAAGCTGGTGATATCAGTGAATGTAATTTGAGTAATGTCTTTAGTGAGTTTGAGGCTATTATATAGTGAAAATCTGAATGAGTCTGGTGTAAGGAAATGAGTAGCATATGGTCGTAATATGATTGGGCATGAGAAATAACAGTAAAACTGGTTCTCGCTTGAGTCATAGCTGAAGAAATCAGTGAAAGTTCAGCCAGATTGTGTTTGTATTATTAGCATCTAACCTCTTGTTTTCTCTTCGGTGTATTGAAACTTTAGCTCTGCTTTGTCGAAGGTTGCAGAAATGTGCTCATTTATCTCACATCTATGTTGACGTTAATGCATGCAGCACTACTATCATTTTCTATATGTCACAATTCAGTACTGAAGAGAACTGACAAAAGTATTACCCTTTGAAACACATTAAATGTTTTTTTGTTTAAAGATGCACCATATTTGCAGGTTTCTTTATACACAGTCATTGTTTTAATTGTATCAAAATTTCTTAGATTATGAAGAAACTGATAATTTCATTTAAATGTGCCAATTTTTGCATCTAAGTATGAATCAACAGGTGTGTCTTCAGATGTTGCATAAAAACAAGAACTGATTTAAAATTTAGATATCCAGAGGAGGTTCATTTCCTATCTGGGTGACAGCTCAGAAAAAAAACACCATGCGTTCTACAACTTAAGTCATGGTCTGCCATGACTTAAGCCATATCTGTGGTTTATAAACTGGATGGTGGGCTTAGTAAAGGAGTAAGGCAGAGTGGCAACATGAACATCTTATAGAACAAGGCTGTTGAACATTCATTCATTCATTCATTATCTTCCGCTTATTCCTTTATGAGGGTCGCAGGGGGGTGTTCCCCATGCCCATCCAGGGGAGAACGTCTCCGGCGCTGTGCAGATGCACCCAGGACAGGGCGCCATTCCATCACTTGGTACACACTCCCTTACACAGTTACACACACATTCACAGGGCAATTTAGAGCATTCAATTTAACTTCATGTTTTTAGAATGTGAGAGAAAACCAGAGAACCCGGAGGAAACTCACACAGACACAGAGAGAACATGCAAACCCCACCCAGATAGAGATTTAAACTGGGAATCCCCAGCGCTGAGAGGTGAATGTGCCAACCACTAAGCCACCATGCCGACAGCTGTTGAACAGTTAATTTAAAAAAAAAGAAGTTTGAGCTCTTAAAATGAACATTGTGATCTTTTCTTTTTATTATTTTGGTGTTTTTTTAGAGTTATGGCCAACTTTTCATAGCCACTATACACCCCACGGAGCAACATCTGCGGGGGACATGCAAGCAGAGTTGTATGTTGCACTGGAGTTGCGGCACATAGGCGATGACTTCAACCGACTTTATTTTCAGAGGGTAAGTGTCTATGTGCTTGTTATTTTTTAATTTTTTTAATAAAAATGTGTGTGAGCTTCTTAGCCTGAGGTTTATTTAGGTTATGTGTACTTTTTAATCCCTTTCTGGACATTGCATCGGTTTATTTACAGTTAAAAAACATGTTACTCTTTTAAGGAGCCATTTCTGAATAGACACATTAGCTGATTTTTAAACATAATTTAATAAAGAATGAATTGAAAATTAAGTAGAAAATGTAGGTGTGTTTATCTTTATGACAATGGTCTTGATTCATTTTGTCTATGTGATGATGATGTTCACATTTGTCACAGTATTTACTGCCATGCATTAATATGCACACTAGAACAATAAATAATGATAGTTTACATTTATCTTTATGCTAACACGTGTCTTTATAGGAGATACTCATACAATATCTTAATGTTATCATCACTTCATGTAGGATAAGCCCTAAGCTCTACATGCAAATTGCTCTTTATCTCATATTGGGCAATCTTTATCTTCATCATTACTGCACATGTTCAGAGTAGTTTGTAAATTTCTGTAAACCAGATTAGTTAAAGTTCAATAGGTGGGTTTATAAAACTAAAGGTTTCTCCTGGAGAAAGAAGTACCTGAGAGTCTCTTTATTTATACTTATTTTAAAGTGGTTGTTCTGTACCAGATTACAATTTTTTACAATACTATGATGGATATAGGCATATCCCTACATGATACTTTTTATCAATGTAATTTTTTTGCTGATTTTTGTAGTTTATGAAAAATAATCCTTTTTGTAGTCTAAGTAGGGGTCTATATAAGTGGCTAGTACAAGTGTGTTGACATCTCTAAAAAATTTAACAGTGCCTGGTATTTAGGCTGTAACTCTACCAGAGCATGTGACATTGCAGTGACGTTTGAGTTTTTATTATGTTTTTTTTTTATTATTTCCTTCAAGTCTTAGTAGAAGTTAAGATGTCGGTAAAAGGATGATGTCATGTGCCAGAAAGCAGAACAGGTGCAGTGTCATTTGGCCCACAATCTATATTCTGCAGATCACACTTTATTTTTCCCTTCCACTTTCACTGTTACTAACATATAAATTCATGACAAATAAATTTGGTTGGTGTTTTTTGTGAGAAGAAGTTGGGTTATAATTTCAGTCAAGGTAGAGCACACATGCTTACATCCACATTGTTCGTTTACAGACTACTAAGGCAGTTATGTACATGCAAAAGGTTAAAACACGTGTTAAATGATTTTTGTCCCAGATCTTTTACAATTAAGTATTATTTTGGTTTTAAAAGTGGGGTGCCAGAGGTACACAAAAGGTTATGACTTTGCTGCCTGTTAAAATTTTTTGTAATTGTTTACAATTTATAATATGAAAAATAAATATATATGGGAAATATAACAGATTGGAGACTTAATCAATATGTATAAACTTTCTATGTTTTCTCTCATTCAAACTTGATTTTGAGTTTCACAATCTAAAGAACAAATAAAAGATTTGTTTTTAATGTGACATTTTTATATATTACATATAAACCAATTTAGAAAATAGGGCATTTAACTTGCTCAAAACGTTAAAACAGAGCCATGTTTATACTGGGTAAAATTTTGTCATGTTATGAGTTGAATTTTGCCAATTCTTGCTGTTTGCAAGACTTGAGCTGATTACACTGTCAACTAATTCTCCTCTTCAGTAAACATCATACATTTTTAACAGATCACAGATCTAGACTGCATCACATATGCAGATCACATATACTTTGGATAATAATGCACTATCATGCCATAACGTGCTGTCTTTTGTAAGTTAGTAACAGTTTGGATTATCTTTTTAGCCTGAATTTAACATTTGATTTTTTTGACAACACGCCAAATCTTATCTGCCCACGTCCATCTTAACTTTCATGTCAAATAATGCTGGCTTTTAAAAACTGGACCGGGTTTTTTATAAAGTTTTTATATTATATATTTCCTGAAAAATCCAGTGTTACAGCTGGTAAAATAAGAATTGAAAACGTCACCATTTTTCTCAGTATATATATTTCTAGAGGTGCTATTGACATGAATTTTTTACCAGATATCAGTACCAACCCAAGTAATCCAACCATAGATTTCCAGAAATTAAATTATGTGGAATGGCACAGGGAAAAAGTATTGAACACGTGAAGAAAGAGAGGTGCAAAAAGGCATGGAAAGCCAAGACACCAGCTGAACTTTCTCAGTAATTAGAAAGCAATCCTGCCCCTTGTCAGTGTTAATTAATATCAGCTGGTTCAGTCCCAAATGATGGCCTGGTACCACACAAGAAACATCTCTTCGTGGTTAGCATGTTTGCTTTTCTGCGCTGGGAATCCAGGTTCGAATCCCGATCTGGGTTTCCATGTTTTCCCCGTGTCCGCATGGGTTTCCTCCGGGTTCTTCGGTTTCCTCTAACAGTACAAAAATATGGATTCCAGGTAAATTGACTGCTCTATATTGCCCCATATCGTCTGTAAGTAAATGTGTGTGCCCAGTGATAAATTTGTGCCCTGTGCCCAAAACATGTGTATCAGCTCAGTGTCCAAAACGTTCCCCTTTGGATGGGCATGACGACCCTAAAAAAAGATTAAATGGAATATCAATGAATAAATGAATCTAATATTTAGATTTATAATCTAAATAAATGGTGTTTTAAATAAATTCATACATTACTATATAAACATATATTTTTATTTATTTTTTGGCTTTTTTCTTCCCACTTCAGACTTTTTAAAGAAAAAGACCCATGAGGTAGAGGCCTTCATCAAAGCCATCTAGTTCTATAGACAAGAGAGGGGTCACTATGAACCATGGGACATGCTGATAGGCAACGATGTGCAAGTATGACTTTAAAACAAAATTGTTTTACACAATAAAACATGTAATATTGACTTTACTGTAAACTGTCTGTATTGCATGGTTTTGAAGGTGCTTTCAAATGTGATCATGGAGGATGTGTTGCCATTCTTAGAAAATGAACTGCTTACTCGCTCAAAGGCCAAAAAAATGGAGAGGAGAAGAATCTGGTTCATGGTTAGTATCAAAATCAAACAAAACACCCTGATTATTTTTAAATGCACATGGATGCCCACTCATGAGCCTATCGACCATGGGGCGTTTTATTATAAGGTCTAACGATGGCCTACAATTCCTTTTCACTCACCACAAAGCATTAAATTTAACAATTCATTCATTCATTCATTATCTACGTCACTGTGCCTTCGGTCACCTTAAACATTCACTGCTCTTGTAATTTCTTTTTTTAATTGACTGAATAGTCGTTAGGTTCACAAGCTGACTGATAACTACAGAAAACTAGAGGTAGCAGAAATACTGACGTCCCTTAATTAAGTAAAAATACTAGTTATATTGTAAAATATTACTTCAGTAAAAGTTGAAGTATAAAAGTAGATACACCTACATGTACTTCAAGTAAAATAAGTAAAAGTATTTAAAAATCACTTCTGATTATATTTTAACAGGGTATATTTTTATTCAAATTGAATGTTTACAGGCATGCAGTAAACTGCTTTAGTACAATATTGTTCATTTTACAAAAATCCTCGCCTGTATAACATCCAATAGGATTCCGCTTTATCAGCTTTATAAGCGAATTAAAACACACCTCCAGCTCAGTAGGTGGCGGTAATGTACCTTCAGTGGGTCAGCCACCCACCATAAAACCTGAAAAAAGATTAAAACTAAAACGATAAAATAGACCTACACATAAATGTAGTCAAAAGTAAAAAAGCCAAATGTAGTCATTTTCATTTTGTAGGCCAGTTTCACAAATCAGTGACTGAATAAACATCGACATGTCGAGGGGTCAGTTATGCCTCCTAGAAGTGTGGAAGGATCCACACAAGATCAAACACAATTAAACACATAGTATGTTATTATAAATGCAGTCAAATAATTTATACGGCATAACAAAATAAACTTATAACTAACATACAGTGGAGGAAATAAGTTTTTGATCCCCCTAAATAATTGAAACATTTCATAATTTTTTGTAAGCCTAATTTTAACAGTGACACACAGAATATCACAAGAAAAACAAAGAAAATAACATGAAATGAGCAATAAAAAATCATTTAAATTTCTTTGAAGGAAATAAGTATTTGACCCCCTAGCAAAACATCATATAATACTTGGTGGCAAAACCCTTGTTGGCAAGCACATCAGTCAGACGTTTCTTGTAGTTTTTTTATACGGTTGGCACACACTTTGGCGCTCACCTCTCTGCAGATCTCCAAATCCTTAAGGTTGTTTGGTATGGATTTGGAAACGCTATGGAAGCTTCAGCTTTCTCCATAGATGAGGATTGAGGTCAGAAGACAGGCTGCGCACTTTCGTGACCTTAATATGCCTCTTATGGAGCCACTCCTTTATTTCGTTGGTTCCATGTTTTGGTTCGTTGTGGTGCTGGAAGACTAACCCACAACCCTTTTTCAATGCACTGGTGGAGGGAAGGAAGTCGTCACCCAGGATTTTGTGATACATGGTCCTGTTCATTTTCCCGTTGATTCGCTGATGTTGGCCTGTGCCCTTAGAAGAAAAACACCCCAAAACATAATACTTCCACCACCATGCTTGACAGTGAGGATGGTGTTCTTAGGGTTATATTCTGTATTTTTCTTCTTCCAAACACATCGGGCTGTGTTGAGGCCAAATAGCTCAATTTTGGTCTCATCTAAGCACTGCACCTTCTCCCAGTCTCTCTCAGTCATAAATATGTTTATTGGCAACTTGAGGCGGGCTGGACGTGCGCAGAGGAATCTTGCATGTACTGCAGGATTTTAAACCATTACGTCTCAGTATTACCAATGTTTTTTGGAGACTGTGGTCCCAGCTGCCTTGAGGTCATTAACCAGCTTCCCACGTGTAGTTCTTATGTTCAATGAGACTCCACAAGGTGATATCTTACATGGAGCTCCAGGCTGAGGTCTTCTGGCTTTGTAGCCCATCCCAGCCTTATGTATCACAACAATTTTGTCCCTGCCATCTTTAGACAGCTCTTTAGTCTTGCCCATGGTGAAGATGATGGAGTGGCACTGATTGTTAAATATCAGGTAATAGCAGTTAAATGGCAGGTAGATAGGTATATATATTCATTATGACTTCATTATATCTTCATGTGATTTACATTTAATGCATTATTCATAGTATTTCAGAAGAAAAGAAAGTTTACAGTTAATCTTAGGAGATGAGAAATCTAGAAATATCCTCAATATAGTCTGTTTCACACCAACTGTGCCAACATCAAAACGACTGCAATCACATTTTCCCTGATTCTAGTAATTAATGTATTTCCTGGTTGAGTTGCTTGATTGTCTCATTGGACAACCACATGAATAAATGTGTACAGGTTGGCAACTAAAGTGCTTCATGAGTGTTTGTGGCCTTTGTTTCTGTTTTCTTCTGTGCCATAGACAGTGGAGGCAGCCTATAACCTTGTGCACGAGACACTTACAGAGAGTATGGCCGCACTCAATGATGAGTGCAGAGAGGCAGCTGAAAAGCAGCGTGAACTCATGACTTCAGATATGGATCAGATTATGAGATGCCGAGCGTTCCTGGAGAGCAAGCTCAGAGGTAACACCGTATGATCATTCAGTTTCCCTATACCGATCCAGGGGTGAATGTTTCAGGCGCTGGGCACACAGACCTAATTAATCACTGGGCAAACGCTTACTTACACACACAGACACACACTACTGTATTTGGGGCAATTTAGAGCAGCCAATACACGTCTCACGTACATGGCTGGAACAAACGGACAATTAAGAATCGGAACTAACTGTTTTATAAACAACAATAGTACCACATTGTTGCTTAAATGACTATTGTTCAACTCTAACTAATAGCAACATTTGTGCTCTAAAAACGTCTAAAAAAGTTGAATTCAAAGTTTGTGTCAAATGGTTGTCCAAATACTTCTGGCAATGCAATGTATTTATGAGATATACAGTATATGCCCAATTCTGTTTCTTTATCCCACCTTATTTGTTCACACATAATTGTCACAATCAATCCAAGTAATACAGTTCTCTTAACTATTATTTTGTAGCTAAAATAGCTGAGCCGGCCTCAGAGTTCTGCATGGAGCATGTTGAACCCTTTCTCCCTGCTCTTCTGGAGGAAATTATGCAGCCTATTAGTCTGGGGTTTAAGGAAGCACGACACCTCAGCGAAAGCATGATGGAAGATCTGTGTCAAAATTGTCAAATAGGCACACCCGGTGAAAACCTGGCACAGGTGAGTTGGCGCCAGTTTCACTGTGTACAGGGTATATGGTGCCCTACTGAGAAAGTGAAAAGAAGTTTTAGTCTATGTCTTACAAACATTATCTGATGCACAAAACCTTTAAAATCAGGAAAATGAGAGTGAAAATTACTGTGCCTGTTGTTAGCAGGTACAAAATGGAGATGTAAAACAGCTAAAGTATTAAAGAAGAGTGTTTGTTCAACAACCATGACATTCTCCTTCATACTTTGCAACAAATGTCTTCCATCAGCCATTTTCCTCAGCCTCCTTTTAACCAGACCAAAATTAAATAAAAACTACCCTTAACACCCAATTATTTTATATCAAGTTGTAATGTATTAGCATTATACAGTATGAACTAATTAGTATTATTATAAAATATCCAGTTTTGAACCCAATCTGGGTGTACATCTCCTAGTGGTTGGTGGGGAGAATTAACCCTAGTAGAGAATTAAGTGAAAAATAACAAATGAATGAAAATTAGTGGCAGTATAGGAGTTCAGAGGTTAGCACGTTTGCCTGTCAGCACTGTGGATCCAGGTTTGAACCCAGTCTGGGTGGATTTTCTATTTTCTCCCCATCTAAACGTGGGTTTCCTTCAGGTTCTCCGGTTTCCTCCTACAGCCCAAAACCATGGATTCAAGGTGAATTAGCTCCTGTAAATTGCTCCATCAAAAATCTTAATAAATTAAATGCAATTAAAAATCTGAAATGAATATGTGGGATGATTATGGTGTGAGCTGTGTTTACAGTGACTTCCCGCTTGCTATCTTACAGGAATTTATCAGTACATTTTTCAAGGACACGATATAGAATGACTGAGACAAGTTTTAGCTTTGTAGGTACTTTCCAAGTGCCAATCCATCCGAGGTGTTGCATTCAATGGCGATAGCTAACGAACAATTAAATGTAGGAACCCATTAGTTTTTCTAAAGACATGGTTTCAAGCTTGTAGGTACTAAGGAAGACCTTGTTGTGGCAGTAAAGGGGTCTTGCCTTTGATGGCGAAATTGAACAAACAATCAAATGAAGGAAAGTGATAAGCAGTTGATTTTTTTTAAACACATCATAGGGAAGGAAGGAGCCAAGTTTCATCCTTGTAGGTACCCGGGACCTACCTACAAGGGCTGGTACATACATTAACAACACATAAAAGCCATCTGTGACGTTTTCTGTCTTTAGGCTTTAGCTGAAATGGCTGGGCCTCATCCAAGTAATCTACAGAGGTGCTATGAAAAAGTGAGTGGACTTAAGGATCATATGCAACAGGTACAGCAAAGCTTTAATTACCCTCACTGGAAACGGCTGGAGCAGAGTATACAGATTGACATACAGCAAGTAAGCTTTCCATGTTTGATCTCTTTGCAAAACATCTCTAAAATAGTTTGACGATGATTAGAGAGAAAACATTTGATTGTTTATTGTATTGGAATTATTTTGCACCTCTTCCTGAGGTTTTCATATATGTGCATTGTTATTGTGAGGATACATATATTTGACCTCTTGTAATATTTATTTGTCCTGTGTGTCTGGTGCAGCTAGTGGAGAACGTGGTTTACACCTTTAAGCAGCTCCTGAACAAGGCTTCACAGGAAGCCGAGCTGGCTGATAATATAATGAAAGCTAAAAACAGGGTGCTAAAGGTAAGTTCATGTGTTCAGTTCAATACCTCTGATGTCCTAAGCATTAGATTTTAATTATTGATTACAAACAATTATGACTCCAACAGCAATATGACTACGATAGCAGCACTCTGAGGAAGAGCATTTTCCAAGACGTTCTGCTCAGTGTAACTCTACCCAGAGTCAAAGCTCATCTTGCTCCTACAATCAAAAAGGTAGTGTTGCTTACAACTAAATGCATAAAAACAAAACTAGGAGGTACAGTTGTATGTACTAATGTAAATATTAAATATGTGCTCTAATCTCTTTGAATACACCAAAAGAATCCAAGCATGCGTTTAAAAAACTAATAAATGAAACCACAACCAGCAAAGCAAATCTCCTGACAAAGGTCTACAGTGTACAAACTATATGAGCAAATGCTCCGCCGCTTCCTATCATAACGTTTCCCTCGATTATGCCACTTCCAGACGTGTACATTTACATCAAGTCATTTAGCAGACACTTTTATCCAAAGCGACTTACAAATAAGAGAACAACACAAATCAGTATTTTTAGCAAGAAACAGCTAAACTGTAACACTATCAAATTACTCGATCTATCTGGCGATTTTTATTATTTTTTTATAGCAAGTTTCTGTGGAAAAGATGGGTTTTGAGAAGTTTCTTGAAAATGTTGAATGAGTCAGCCAAACGGATGTTGTTGAGAAGGTCGTTCCACCATTTAGCAGTGATGAATGAAATTGAGTGAGAATTGGCACCCCAGTAAGTTTGAGTCACCAGGCGACATTCGTCACTAGAGCGTAGTGAACGAGTTGGAGTGTACCTTGTAAAGATGGACGTGTATTTCCTTATTAGATTATAAGCTGTCCCCGGCCGCGCTTTGCTGTGGCTCATCTGCTTAAATAGAAAAGAAAAAGAAGAGAAAAGGCATGTTTCTAATATGTTGAACCTGATAACAACGTGAAACTTGAAAGGCAGTTTGAGTGAGTGATGGCCGTGGAATTTAGTCATTAGCAGTTCTGCGCCCGGGTGGGGAGAATGTTTACAGCACGTTTCAGTGTCCATTTTTCAAGTCACTCCTGATTTGCTGATTTGGTGAGATAACTCTTCAGTTGCGTCTTCATTAAAGTTTTGGGGAAGCAAAGTGGTAGTGTGGGATCGCACACACATTTAGTCACATGTCCTCTGTTGCTGTTGACGCGCAACTCGTAGCATGCCTTACAGTGCTAGCTTCCCATTAGCCGCCTCGCATTTTTCCCTCCCCTCTACCTGTGTGCCAATCGCCTCACGTCTTTTTCTCCTCTCTAACTGTGAGCCAGTTGCTAAATGCCAAGCACTTCGCATCATCCCCTTCACTCCACCTGTGCGACTAATTGCTATATGCCAAACGCCTTGCATCTTCCACTCCCCTCTACCCATGCGCCAATTGCTGTATCCAAGCGCCTTGCACCTTTTCCTTCACTCTACCCTTGCGCCAGTCGTTATTTGTAAAGCGCATCACGTCTTCCCCTCCACTTTACTCGTACGCCAATCGCTAGATGCCAAGCATTTTGCATCTTTACCTTCACCCTACCTGCATGTTAATCGCTATAGAAATGACACACATTAAGCACTTTATATTATTTACACACAAAATAAGTAATCAAAATGAAAAAAAAAGTATATAAAAACATGCACGAATTTGAAAGCAACATTGTGTCGAAATTTCAAAGCAATCAGAAAAAAACATTCAGATATTTAAGGTTTTGAACAAACTTTTACTTTTTTATTTATATAAGATTTAGCCAGTCACATTTCAGCAGGTTCAAAATATTTCTGCCTACCTCTTCAGAATGAATGTTCACGCCCCCTGTAGCCAGGGCCAGATTAACACTTTCTGAGGCCCGGGGCTAATTACCAGGATGAGGCCCTTAATATCATGTTCTGACGCATGACCTCACACAAACCCACTGACACTTCAGCATACACAGTACCAATTTTTGACAGACTAACGTTTAAAGTGAACTGGTATTATGATTTCAATTCAATTCACTTCAATTCAATTCATTTCAATTCAAGGGTAGCTTTA
>JAOUQT010336470.1:0-13101 GCA_025769995.1 Xyliphius kryptos | reverse complement strand
AACGACGCTCTAGAAAAACGACGCTTTTAAGGAATGACGCTCTAGAAAAACGACGCTCTTAAAGAACGATGCTCTAGAAAAACGACGCTCTTAAAGAACGACGCTTTAGAAAAACGACGCTCTAGAAAAACGACGCTTTTAAGGAATGACGCTCTAGAAAAACGACGCTCTTAAAGAACGATGCTCTAGGAAAACGACGCTCTTAAAGAACGACGCTCTAGAAAAACGACGCTTTTAAGGAATGACTCTCTAGAAAAACGACGCTTTTAAAGAACAACGCTCTAGAAAAACGACGCTTTTAAGGAACAACGCTCTTAAAGAACGACGCTCTTAAAGAACAACGCTCTAGAAAAAAGACGCTCTTAAAGAACGAAGCTTTTAAAGAACGACGCTCTAGAAAAACGACGCTTTTAAGGAACGACGCTCTAGAAAAACGACGCTTTTAAGGAACAACGCTCTAGAAAAACGACGCTCTTAAAGAATGACGCTTTAAAAGAACAACGCTCTTAAAGAACGACGCTCTAGAAAAACGACGCTTTAAAAGAACGACGTTCTAGAAAAAAGACGCTTTAAAAGAGTGACGCTTTTAAGGAACGAAGCTCTAGAAAAACGACGCTTTTAAAGAACGACGCTCTAGAAAAAGACGCTTTAATAGAACAACGCTCTAGAAAAAAGACGCTTTAAAAGAACGAAGCTCTAGAAAAACGACGCTTTTAAGGAACGACGCTCTTACAGAACGACGCTTTAGAAAAACGATGCTTTTAAGGAACGACGCTCTTAAAGAACGACGCTCTAGAAAAACGACGCTTTTAAGGAACGACGCTCTTAAAGAACGACACTTAAAAAAACGATGCTCTAGAAAAACGACGCTCTTAAAGAACGACGCTCTAGAAAAAAGACGCTTTGAAAGAACGACGCTTTTAAGGAACAACGCTCTAGAAAAACGACGCTCTTAAAGAACGACGCTTTAAAAGAACAACGCTCTAGAAAAACGACGCTTTTAAGGAACCAAGCTCTAAAAAAACGACGCTTTTAAGGAACGAAGCTCTAGAAAAACGATGCCCTTAAAGAACGACGCTTTTAAAGAACGACGCTCTAGAAAAATGACGCTTTTAAAGAACGACGCTCTAGAAACTCTTTTAGTTAGAGAAACTTTTTTTTAAAAGTTGTAAGTTTTGCGTAAGTATTTTGTAACTTTTCCATCAAAGTTACGAAATACTTACGCAAAACGTACGACTTTTTTATCGTAAGTATTTCGTAAGTTTTTCCTCAAAATTTATGACTTTTTTTATTGGAAGTTTTTCATAACTTTTTTTCTTATTATTTACGACTTTTTTTTTCTCGTAACATATTGTAGCCATGGCAAAGAAGAGAGACCGACATCCTGCTATTTGTTTCAGGAAACCCTGATCTTTATTAAACTGAACAAGAATTTTTTTAAGGTGAACAATTCAGAACCTGCCCTGGAGCCCTATTGGCCGCCAGGGTACAAATGTGTACACACTTCTCCTTCAGGGTACCAGGTGCTAATTACTTCAGCAGTCAACCGTCCGTGACAACCAGGGCCAGTCAGTCAAGAAATCACTGCAGTGACGGGGTGGCCTTCTCTTTCTTTGCGGCCTGGCAGGGTAGTTTGGGATGTTTGCTTCAGTGACCGGTGCAACGGGTGGTTCAGGAGGCCGTGCTGCCTCAGTGTCCAACAGATCATCGTCCTTCGGTCCCTTCTTGTTTACTGCGCCTGCAAGAAAATCATGCTCACCTTCTGTTCCCATCGCAGGTTAAGTGGCAGAGTCCCCTCACTCTCCTCGCGGCGGACGGTGGTGCGGTCGTGCTTGTGGCTGCTTCCTTAGGCCTGTAGGGAACCTTACTATAGCCTTACATTATTTGCAAAAAAAACGCCTTAATATAGATTTAGGTTTTTCGGGGTTGGTTTTAATTTTGGTCAGAGTTGGTTTTTAGTTAGCCTCTCTGACCATTTAGCAGTTTGGTATGTTCTGCAATTTATCTTTATTAGCATATTAGCCTTTTTTCTTTTGGTTGTTTAGCGTTTTGTACTTTTTCCAAGCCAACTTAAAGTTTGTTTAAAAACTTTCCCTTCAAGTTATTATTATAAACATATTAACGTTACACTGAGGATGATACAGACACCGTTTCACTTTGTGTCTGCTTTAACTGCAAGCCTTAATACAGAACAGTGTGATAATGCAGTATACAAGTGCATTATTATACAATCACAACTGTAAACTACCCTAGAAACACCAACCAAACGCTGGCAGAGCGGTGATGGATTGACCTGAATGAAAGAACTGCGGTATTCCTTAATTGTACAAATTCAACTCACGTTTTCTGTAGTCAAACAGCAAAAGCACAGTTTTCTGTGTGATCAGCAGGAGTGTAGAACAGAGGAGGTAAAGCAGGTAGTTCTGGTGCTAAAAGCTAACTCTGATTGGCTGAGCCGTATGTCTAGTTGTAACGTTAGGTGATAGACCATACTTTATTTTCATGTTTTTTTTATAAACTGTGTTCTGTAATTTGGACATTAGATGGCAGTGTTTGATTTCTGGAGAAACCAGAAACCTTTTAAGATAAGACATTATTAATCCCACATTCTGAGCAGATGGAACATAGAAGACAACGTATTGCACATATGACGATGAATGAATGCCGTTTAGTGTAAAGATAACAAGCAATCAGCGAGTAGCGTTCAGTTTAAAAACCAGACTAAATCACGCCGTGGAAGTTCAGTTTTTAAACATGCTGTGTTTGGAACTGTTTTACTCCATGCATTGTGCTCAGCACCGCTTTCCCATGATTTATTTACAATAAGCCACACTGCTGAGTGCTTTACTTTCATATTCATGCACGATATCAAATATATTGTTCTCCAAAACCTTTTCATAAACTGCATTCTGTAATTTGGCCACTAGATGACAGTATTGGATTGGTAACAAAAAGTGATTTTATCATAGTATGGTTTGTGAGCGTTTTTTAGGCACTCAAGGTTGTGTATTATTGTGAATAAACCACGGGAAAGAGGTGTAACTGTACTCCGCTTGCATGTCTTTCCTGTAGTTTAGTCACAATAATACACACCCTCTAATGTCTTATTGCTTTATTATACTTACACATTATATACACACAATTATTGATGGCACTTAAACACTATTGTTGGCTGGAATGATTAGATTTCATATGTGATATATGAATTATGTGAACGTTGTTAAGTTTTACATTTGAAATGGCGGTAAAGCGTGCGAGCCGTACTGTGGTAATGTACGTGACTACGTGATCGCGAGCTAACCGTTGCGTCTGCCTTTCTGTTTGTAGCTGCTGGAGAGTTGATTATGATGTGGAAGGTCAGGATGACAGAAAGGATCCTGCTGCTCCAAACCATCAACTGTGCACCATACATGATTCAGACCATTATGTAAATGATCTGTCCTTACGGGAAAAAACTGACCAATGTGTAATGTTTTCTTTTTAAAATCTGCTTCGTTCGATATGTAATCTTTTCAGTGGGAGCAGAGCGGTTAAAAGCCGGGGCTCTGATCCTTTGTTTTGCTTTAAAAGCCCCAGCGTTGGGTGGACGTGTGCAGAAGGTTTGCGCGCACCCACGCGGCGGTGTGGACTGTTGGGAGCGTAACAGAACCTGCGCGTGAGCAGTAGACCATCACCGGTACAAAGGTAGTGCACCTCATACCACGATACGGTACTTCACTATGGTCTTCCCTCTCACCGCTCTTTAAACTTATTTTCTGCAAAGTTGGGCATGAGGGTAGTTGCTATTGTAAATTTACCAAATCAAGTGCTGCCATTGGATTTCTTTTTTTAATGCACTGTTGTCCTTTTGTTCTTGCTGTTGGTATTGTTAATGTATGTTTCTTTTGTCTTTGGTTTCAAAAGCACAATCACTATAAACATTTATTTTAATGCATTCATAGCTATGAAGCGTTCCTTATAATATGAGGAACGACAGAAGTGGTGTCTCATTAAGCATCGTGTTTAAAATGGGTGGAGCTGATTGGCCTACTTGCTCTTTATTTTTTTGCAAATGAATGAGATAGAAATGGGACGACGCACCGTTTCCGCTAAAGGTCCCACGTAAACCGTGTAATCATATTACCTGAACAGAGAAAGACCGTGAACGAGCGATCCGTCATCCCATTACGAGTGACTACGTTACATTTGATGAGACAAACGCACTTAAACGAGGGCGAAACAAGAAAATGTGCAATGGCCAATATGTTTTGCGTTAGAGGGCTCGGATTAGGACTGTCCGTTCCATTTTGTGTTGAGAAGTGATGAGTGCAGAACACACGGTGTGCACTGTTGTTTTAATAAGAATGTCTGCCACAACCAAACAGTCTTTGGACTTTCTCTGTCCCTGTGTGGACTTCTTAATGGGAACCCTAAAACCGGGGATTCCCGTGGTAGTGCAGAGCGCCGCTGGGCTTACCGAGCACTCAGCTGCACCTGTGGTTTCAATCCATGTCATTGCAGTACCTTTTTCAATCAATGAACAATATGTGTGAGAAAAAAAAGTAATAATCTTGTGCTGTCCATCATTGTTTGGTGTTTACTATGTAAAAAAAAAAAAACTTACAACTGCTTTAAATTGTCAGCCATAACTTTTCATGACTGATAAACTCATATTTAGAATAAAAAAGAAACCCGTGTCATTTCCCACCTTATTTATTATTAAAACAGTTTTCAAATGCAATGTTCAGTGTGTTTCTTGTCCCGCATGTCACATTAAGAAAAAATGTCAAAGCAGAACAAGTACCACACTCCCTCACCTCCCTGACCGTGTTCTGTAAGAGAAGAAACCCGACCATGAGGACAACACCGTCAAACCCCTGGATGCCATTTTACTACAGTTTACTTTGTACCTGTACGAATGCTCAAACCGGAGCCTTCAGTAAACAACAACTAAAGACAAATTCTTCTTTAAAACCCAGAGACACGGCGAGGGTCCTACATAAATTCCATTTTAAAGCCGATTCTTTGTGAACTCTTTAATTCCTGCAGAAAATATATCAGAACGCTCCACTCTGAATGCATGTGCACATAGTTTTACTGAGATAAAGCTTAGCATTATTTTAGAACACAGCCCCCAATCGCATTTTGCCAAGAGGGCTACATATTTTGGAGCTCACTGTAGGTGCACATCAAAGGTGTACAATTACTCATTGGACCATCTGCTCCTGGAAATGTGCAATTTGTCATATTTCTTCTACCCCATCAATTAATGGATTGGGACAGATGTTATTTGGGTGGGGGACCGTTATCCGCTCAGCAACAATGATGGCATCTTAATATGTGCTGTGCAGCTTTATCAGGTTTTAAATGTGCACACACATTCATTATAACACACTGTCAACCACACAGGATCATCGATGAGCATCAAAATGCACGTCAGGAACAGGAAACAGCACCCTGTGCAGGACCCAATCAGAGGTATGTAATAATCAGGACAATTTGGCCAGATATTAATCACACAACACTTGCTCCCTGGTTGACTTTAAGCATACTACACTGTGGGTAAGTACGTTTAGGTCTGCGTTCAAACACAATGTTCTATTGTGGAAAAAGATTGTAGTATCAACACTAAACGCTCCCTTTTAAACAAGTCTGCACATTTAAATATTCTTTATAAAACATTTAAAATAAAAATGTAATTGCACACCAGTAGGTGTATGATTGAGTTTGTCATGTTGCATAACTGAATCACTTCAGTCTTAACATTTGGGAGCCGACCAAAATATCATTTGGATCAGGATAAAGCGATTACTGAAGATGAATGAACAGACTTGATAAATTTCCTTGAACCTTATTTTGAGAGACTCATATTTCCTGACATGACACTGTAACAATAAATTTGATTTGATTCTTATTGGAAGCACTTTCCTTCATGACACATTATCTTAGAGATAACAGTCTTACTTTTAACAGTTTAACTTCTAAAACATGAACCGACTCAATAAATCTTGGGATAATTTTCAGGCTAATCACAGAAGATGTGTGTGTTTTCTGCTTTACTCTAACAAAAAGTATGCACTGCGATGCAGTACTAAATGTTCTGGCCCCGAGTTTAATACCTGCAATGGTTCCTCTATAAAGGCCACAGTAAGGCGCTGAGCAAAAACATTAAGGACGTCTGACTCTAAGGTTCCTGCAAAAATGTGTTTGTGTAACTCACCTGCAATGGACTGGAGAACTTCATTGGAGAATTAATCCTGTATTAGGGTCACGGTGGAGTTCCCCATGCCCATCCAAGGGAGAACATCTTGGGCGCTGGGCAGGACTGGAGAACTGATCAGTGTACTTTTCTACAAGAAAACAAAATTTCCAATTAAAAACAAGTTCTGACCTCAAAGAATATTTTCATCATGGTAAGGACTGCCAAACATGAACATCACTTAACAATGATGAGATCTGCAAACCCCATAATAACAGCAGACATTCACATTTAGCTGATGATTTTTATCCAAAGCAACTTACAAATATCCCAACATGGTTGGGGTCAGAACACAGAATTGATACAGAATCCCTGGAGCAATGAGGGTTAAGGGTCTGGCTCAGGGACCAACATAGGTCATTTCAGTGGACCTGGGAACTGAACCACCAAACTACCACACAAAACAAAGAATAGTGCTACTACTTAATAAAAAATCCTAAAACAAACCACACAAACTAATGCAGGTTAAAAATCACAACCTGATTACTTCTGTCCTCAAAGTGACCCTGTTCTCCAGAAGTGACCCTACTATTATCTCCACTCCATTCAGTCTTCCCCCAAACACTAAAACCTATTTTATTCCCTGGAAACCTGGGGGTTATTCCATTCCAAAAGTCCAGCTCTCCCTGAGGAGCAGCCATGACTGGATCACACTAAGTGATATGTACACAATCCGCAGTACTTCATTTTCCACTTAATTTGGTGATGTTTGTGAAATAAATGGAAGAGAAAGCATTAACATATGGGCTCCTGCTGTATCTCTCTCTCTCTCTCTCTCTCTCTCTCTCTCTCTCTCTCTCTGTTACACATAAAGTGGAGATTTTGATGCTGGATCACTGGAAAGCTGAGACAAGCCTTTCTTTTCTGTATCAGCAATAAACCCGGGTTCATCAATCTTTATTAAAGCCTGAGGGGACAGAGGGAGGCTTTATATACTCCCCTGAGGAGTTCATTTTCTGTCAAAAATATTAAATTACACAAAACACCAAACAACAAAATGCAAGTTCAAATATGAATATTTTGTTGAATGTTAAATATAAAATATTAAAACTGGTCTGAGTTGCCTATTCATGCCCCACCATCCGGTTCTTAAAACGATAGAGACTAGGTTTTATTGCTTAAATAGAATTGAGTACTTGTTATTTGCCATGGTATTCATAAATTTTATATAATTTTAACTCATTAATTCCCATTGCTCCAAAATGAAACAATTAAGAAAAGTATTTTTAATGCCTTCTGTTTGTCACTTTCTCTAAAGCAACATGTTATATTGATTTTCTAAATTTTTGATCAATACAATTTTTATTAGTACTTACGTTTTTTTAACATTTAAACTTTTTATTTTAGTTTGGCAGTTAGAAATATGACTATACTTGACTGTGTATCAATAAGAAGCAATTACCAAACGTTTTAATAGAACACATTAGTAAATCTCATTACTACGCTAGGTTCACGGGGGGGTGGTACCCCATGCCCATCCAGGGGAGAATGTTTCGGGCACTGGGCACACAGACACTCATACATACAGACAATATATAGGTTCAACTTAGAGCAGCAAACTCACCTTGAATCCATGTATTTAGACAGTGAGAAGAAACCAGCTGAATAAAACCCCCAGGAACTCGTACAGAACATGGAAACACCACCCAGCGCTGAGGGGCCAACGTGCTGACCATTAAGCCACCATGCCACCCTGTGCCAAACACATGAAAACATGACACTCCATTAAAAGTACATGCACATACATACACTTACAGTAAAAAAAAAATGCTTTCATATAAACATGAAGTTCCAATTACATTTTTAACAGGTTTATGTTTTTTTTAACTATTGAATGTTCAATATTGTTCATTTTACAAGAATCCAAAACCATATCAGATATATTTGTATATTAATAGCCCTGACACATTAATTAAAGCAGGTTGAACAGGGTCGGGGTTATTCATATAAAAAGCATGATGTGTTTAAATGATCTGCTTTACATTTTAATATTCATCAGCAGGTTGGGGCTCAACAAGCATAAGGTTCAGATTTATTTGAGCAACTATACGTATAAAGGTACACTATGGCAGCACAACTCCATTGTGTCAGTCATCCCATCCATATAAAATGTAGTGAGTAGAAGTAAAAAGTAGTAAGTGACAGAAATACTCGGGTGAATAACAAATACCTAAAATAACGACTTACGTACAGTAACAAGGTACATTTACTTCATTACTTACCCCCTGTAACCGCATCCTATATAATCCAACAACTTCAGGTAATATTTTCGAACCTAGTGAAAGGAAATAAACATAATTTTGAGCATTATTTGTAATTGTTGATGTAGAAATTTCAAGCACAACAGAATTTAGAGGTCACTTTAAAAAATCCAGTCAGAAGCAGTTTTATGAAAAAAAAAAACATTAATGTCGTTACAAGAAGTCAATGCAACAGCTCGATTGATTTGAGCAGACAGAAAATTGCACAGAAAATCATTTGGGATTTACAATTTTAAAAGTGAAAAAGTCTTTTCAATTATTAGTAGAGTAAACGTTCAAGTCTCTTTATTTATTTACTGCATTTTTAAAAGTGATGGTCTTAAGCAGCTTTATGGATGATCTATGATATTAAGACACACATGTTGATCATTTTCATTTTGCACAGCTGATACCTGTAGGTGGCTCACAGTCCAAAGCAACTTACCAGAATCAGCTACCAAAGAAGATCCTGATCATCCAGCTCACTGTGCCATGGGAGGAGGGAACGCCAGTGGCATATATTAGCACATGCGGCTCAAGTACTCTGATTTGGCAGCAGAGTGCAGGGAGGGAGGCTGGAACACGACCATCCACCCTGTGAAAGTTGGACATAGGGTGTTTGTGGACAACTCCACGATTCAGCTTCTCTGTGCCTCCTGGATGACCACGACTGACCGGAAGGAATCAAAAACCTGGCTGAGAAGGCAGAGAAGGTAAGCTACTGGCTCTGGAGAAGGAATATGAATTGGGGTACAACACCTCAACAGGGGCAGCTGCAGGGAAGGCTAATGAGACGTCTCTGAAAAACCACCGTGCTCCTTCAGAAGATGTCCAGGTTTGCAGCAAAACATCCATGAAGCACCAGCTGATGAGTCCATGCACTGCAGAGGGGGTGGCAGACAGACATGACCAGCAGAGACAACATATTTTGTACATCACAGCAGCCTGTTGGTTGGGGTCAGAGGGCAATGAGTGTAAAGGGCCTTGTGTAAGGGTCCATATCAGTAACTCGGGATTTAAACCCCAAACCTTCATATTGAGTGTCCCAAACCATAACATTTAGCGAGCACTACATCTTTAACACAAAAATACCAACTACATGGCACCTTCTAGGGGGAGGGGGGGCAGTGGAACAATCTATAAATACGTTAAATCTACATCACAGACCACTGACTGATCAACTAAATATCTTTGCAAGGTTGACCAACGTGATTTCTTACATGTGACTCTGCAAACAGCGTGTATCTTTGCACCCCCCCCCCCCCCCTTTTCATTTTCTCACAGAAGTCTTCTAACAATCATTCAATCTTGGCAGCAAACAATTCATATACTTACATAAAAGTCACATGAATGCCACAACCAGGCGGACTGAAATCTCACAGGGACCGAAAGATGCGATTTTTTATTTTCTAACAACATGGAAGCACTGCAGCTTTATCCACACTGGCCTTAGAAAATGTCACAGTTTTGTTCGGCAAAGCTCCGGAATTGCAGTGAATCTGAAGCGCAGAGATAGAGACAGGGCTCAGTGGGAGAGAAGATAAATCCCCTTCCTGCCTCTGTTGCCTTTCCTCCCTATGAAGCGAAATGACTGTGGATTAAACTCTCCCCTGCCAATATCTCTTCTATGCCCAGTCAATTAAGACTTACAGAGGCCGGTACAATCCCTCCAGTTTAATACAAATCACATCCCAAAAAGTGCAAATGGTGCTAATCATGAAATTACATTTTTCCCTACAGTTCTGGACAAAGAAAGTCCACTTTTCAGACTGTGCTGCATTAATCTTAGCCAAAAAAAGTGCAGTTTGTCCTGAGGGACTGTATAATGTGGTGGTATTGGTTTTCTGTGAGACAAGTGACATTGACTAAATTCAGTTCAACAATATTCTCTAACTGTGTTACTTCAATCCAGGGGGCGTGCAATTGTTTTGATGTAATTACATCCAAATTGGTCTGGGTGGCTCTGCAGTTGAAATGGAATGACAAATTACATTCCCTTATAGCACAAGCTAATGTCTACAGATTCCACCCACAATCTCTGAATCCATCAAAACCTTTCTGTGTGTGTGTGTGTGTGTGTGTGTGTGTGTGTGTGTGTGTAGGAGCAACATCAGGCTTTCCACAAATACACTTTTACCATCTTATTTCAGTACAGCGTATGTGGAGCTGCAATTAAGGGGAACCTGTAAAAAAACAAAAAGGAGCATACTGTAAATGATTTGTATAGAAGCAGATATACATTAGAGGAATCTGCAGACTAAAGCCTCTAACACACGGTGGGTAAGGCTGTGAAATATCTCCCACATTGCGACGTTTGAGTAAAATTGAGCGTAATCGCAGCATTTAAAGCTCATTGTGTGTTACAGATGAACAACTGTGTTGCCAATATATAAAAGAAATCTGGTCCAGGCTGAAACACATTTCGGTTATTGAATGTGCAGTGTAATCAACACTACAGGATGTCCAGCGAGACACTAGATCCTATATTATATATTAGTTTAATGCTGAATTCTACATTAAAATATTAAACAGGTCATAATACCTGACATACACTCCAACACTACCTGCCATGTTACAGCGAGATTCAGTGAATATTTCACTCTACAGTTTAATGGATTGAAACGCAGACGAGCAATAAAAACACAAATGGAAAAGCCAGTCTACGTTTGGAGCAAAGAGCTTCCCAGAAATAAATATAAAATACCATTTTTTTTATCCTTGGGGGAAATTCTGAAAAGCAGATGTAGCACATTACTGGAAATTAACAGATTTTTGATATACTGTGCAGTTGGGGTGAAAATGATGACGGCACATTGACACAACCAAATGAGGCCATTTCAATCATTTCAGCCAACTCACATTAATGTTTTATTTTCCAGTTACACGGTTAGTGTCATGCTAAATAAATGACCGGAGTCGCTATGCAAAGATTATTACTCAACCATCATCCTTATCATCAGTTCAAACCAAGAACGAACGCGGATCATATATGATTTTATTTAAACATAAAGCAGCATTTTCATACATGATGTTGTGACAAAATACTACAGCATCACCGTAGTAATAATAAGTAATAATAGGAGGAGGAAAGGAACTGATGCTGCATATGTACACTGACGGTTTCATGAGTTTTATGGAAATGCACATATAACCAATTCTTTACTTTACGAAAGCTAATATTTGGGCAGTTAATCTCTCTAAAACACAAAGTCCAGTTCAGGAAGCTGAGGGATTAAGCTCGCATTAATTGGCATTTTCATTATCCCATTCTGACATGCTTAGCAATATTTGCTGCTCCTGTTAATGAACTCCTGGCTTTACACTGATTAAAACGCAATGACATTTTTATACTGAAGTATTGTTGCTTTTACTGGTTGGCAAAATGGATTCCTAATGGCCTGCTGATGTGACAGCTGCAAAACTGATGTCTAATCTAAAACTAAATAGTCTGTTTGATTATTGAAATCTGGATTAACTTCAGACAGACCACAACATCACGCTATACAATAAACCTATACACAACTCTGGAAAAACTTAAAAGCGCAGTGCAAAATGATCAGAGTCTCTGATTTGACTCTTTATAGGTATAACGTAAAATGAACATTGTTCTTTTATTCTATAAACTACTGACAACGTCTCCCGAACTTCATTTCAAGGTTTATTTATTTGGTGGAATAATTATGATTTTTAATCCCATCTTTAATGTAGGCTTGGCATGTTCTCCAGCCGTCTCTCACACTGCTTTTGGGTGACCTCATGCCCCTCCTGGTGCAAAAACACAAGCAGTTCAGCTTTATTTGTTGGCTTGTGAGTCTCCAACGATCCATTTTACTTGGAATATCAGAGACATGTAGTCAGTAGTTTATAGAATAGAAGAACAAGGTTCATTTTACTGAAACATGTATCTTTAAAGAATCAAATCAGAGAAACTGATCATTTTGCAGTGCACTCTTAGATTTTTTTCCAGAGCTGTATATACTATGTGTACTATACTGCTCAGAAAACTAGCAGGAACACTTAAAGTCCATCTGCACAATAAGTGGAACTGACAACATGGACAATAAAGTGAAACATAAAGGAGGTGTGTCCAAACTTTTGACTGGTGATGAATAAAAAAAAACTACAGCAAATGTCAAGCCCTGAGTAAGACAGTCCAATTTTGTACGTCTGAAGTTCTTTTCAATTTTCTGCTACAAATTGGCTCTTCAACAAATACCACCCCGTTCACAATAAGTCTTTGATTGAAGACTTAAGTTTGAGAACACATTCTGAATTGCTTTGGCACAAGGCAACAATCATCCTGCAAGATTTAAAGCATTCATTCCCCTTTGTGCAGAGCATTTTTTATTTTCATTTGTGTATCCTGAAGCCATGCACATTCTTTACATGAACTGTGTAAAGACAGGTTGGTGGTAAAACTATAAAAACTATTTGATCTCCAAAAAAATGTGAGTTACATGAATTAATTAAAGAACACATTCTGAAACTCTCTCAAATCAAAATGGTTTTAGTTTCAACCCCTTAAGAGTCAGATTACAATGTTTACTAGTGTAGTGTGCACTCACAAAGTGTGTGGTACTAATAAAAACAATACATTTCAAAGAGACGTTAACGCACCTTTTA
>JAOUQT010336468.1:2483-13102 GCA_025769995.1 Xyliphius kryptos | reverse complement strand
ATTATTATTACTATTATGGTGTTATTATTAATATTATTATATTTATTATTATTATTATTATTATTATATTTATTATTATTATTATTATTATTATTATTATTATTATTATATTTATTATTATTATTATTATTGTTAATATTATTATTATTATTATTATTATTATTATTAATATATTATTATTATTATTATTATTGTTATTATTATTATTATTATTAATAATAATATTATTTTTATTATTATTATTATTATTATTATTATTATTATTATTATTATTATTTTAAACTCGTGTACAAATTAAAATTTTTTGTCATTTTTAAGAAATATCAAATTTAAGCTTTAAAGAAAAACTAAGATATGTAAGGTGTCATTTGCTGCCGTTGAACACCAGGGGGCCCTAGTCCACTCAGGGTTGCGGGTCAACCAGTTACCCCACCCGGCAACTCTTGGTGCAAGGGCAGGGACAACCCTAGACACTGCATCACTCTATCCAGAGGGCACACACATTCATACATTAGCAGCATTAGAAACACCGGTTAACGCACATGTAGGTGAAAACCGGAATACCCGGAGGAAACCCCCAGACGAACACAAGGAGAACATGCGAACATGCAAATCACATACAGAAATTTTCGAACCGTGATCCTTTCTGCTGTGAGTTGACAGCACTACCCACTGCGCCACCATGCTGCCCCGCACACCCTGAGGAGCACTAGTAACAGGGTTTGAGTTTGGGATGCTCAGTCAGCCCAGTCCCTATCCTACAGAGCACATCTGTGCAGCCAAACATCACAAAGTGATAATGGTGTGTGATATATACGGTATATAATGTGTGTGTGTGTGTGTGTGTGTGTGTTTTGTCTGTTAGAGTGCTCTGTGTTGTCCAGTACGTCGTTCCCACACGTGGTGCCTGTGTTGTGTCTGTTGGAGAAGGGCGTGTCCGTGGCCGAGGCACCAGAGTCATGGGATGGTTCAGAATGTGGAGTGGATGTGGTGATGAGCCACCTAGAGGCGGCACGGAGTATTGCGAACCATGGGGATGTTTACCGAAGCAACGCCGAGAGCAAACTGCACGGTACTCACTGAATACACAACAAATAATTAATTAGTCATCATCATCATATTATTATTAATGTTATTATTATTATTATTATTAATGTTATTATTATTATTATTATTAATGTTATTATTATTATTATTAATGTTATTATTAATGCAGTGTTGATGTTCATTTACACCGACGCTTGAATCCAACAATGCACTTGACAAGCTAAGAGTCAGCACTGAACATCTCTCTCTTTCTCTCGAACCCGTATTTCTGCCCAATCAGCCTCAGTGCCGTCGCCTCACCTCCATGCCTGTTATAGCTCCCAGCAGGTTCTGTGGGGAACGACAGAACATTAGGCTTAATTCGGTTCCTGATGGCGTCAGAGACGGGTCTTGAACCGTGTCATTCTGCAGAGGCGAATAAAAGAAAAAAGAAAAAAAATCACTGCCTCGGTTGTGTAATGATCACCGTCTCACCGCAGGACCACCATATACATCTAACCAGTCTGATGTGATGGCGATTACCTGTGAAATTCAGCTCTCTACCTGTGACATGCGATGATTGAAGCTAAAAGGGAACGTGCTCAAGGCAAAGACGATCTAAATTTATGCTTTTTTTAAAAAAAAAACAAAGTGCGACGCTCCACGCAGATGATTCCCCAACAATAATCTTCAGTACGGACTCAACCCTTTACTCGGATAAATAAACGAGTGTAATGATCGTCCTGGATTGGATCGAGAATTAACACCTTAATAAACGCCTGGTTTAATAATTCTGGCTTACCAGTGTACATAACCCCAGCGCTGTTGAGTCTCCAGTCTCGGAGCTTTATAACACCGACTGCTCTGTCCTCCGTGACTGGGAGTTCATGTACAGACGATTTTCTCAAAAATCAGAATAAATTAACTGTGTTAATGGTTAATCTGTGGCACGGTGATGCAGTGGGTAGCATTACTACCTCAAAGCAAGAAGGTCCTGGGGTTGACTCGTTTCTGTGTGGAGTTTGCCTGTTCTTCTCGTGTCTGTGTGGGTTTTGTTTCCGGGTGCTCCGGTTACCTTCCTTCTTTCTGTAGGATAATTGGTGTCTCTAAATTGCCCTTTCAGTAGACATGAGATTGGGAAGCCCGGTCACCTTATCCCACAGAACACATCCGTGCAGTCGATCCGTCAGGAAGCGATGACTAACTGCATATGACATGCTGTGATGCTGTGATGTTAAATCTGAGTACCAGTACAAAACAATGCACAGGAGCTTAGAAGCTATCCTCTTGAGTAATGGATTCTGATTGGTCCGTTAATCTTTCTATAATGCATCCTGTAGTATTTAATTTAAATGAAGTTTATCCACAGTGATGCAAGTTTCAGTAGCCTAAGATTCCAGGTTCTCTCTAAGGAGCCCCTCCCCAGACCTGGCTATGAAGTTGGTGCACCTATGTCACCAGTTCTGAGGCAAGGAAGCCGAGTCCTTATCTCTCTTCATGCCGATTTTTTTTTTTGGTTCACACTTGGTCTGCTTTCTTACTTCCTGCCATTTTGCCCAGAGAGACATTACCAGGGGGTTTAATAATAGGCATACGCAGGTATCCAAACCCCTCAAACTCAAAAAGGAGGGCAACACCATAAAATCCTCCCAGATGAGCTGAAACTGGTACTGGTGCTGGGTTGATGGTGTACGTGGCCTGTAAAAGCAGATAAAGCTGCTGCCTCGTGACCTGGAAAATCATGGGTGGATGGTTCAATGGTTGTAGCCTTCAAGTCTCAGGAGACCATGTGTTACAGTATCTCAGCTGGTGATGGTAAGTAACAGGTGCTAGTTACAGTATAAATGGATAAAACTGGCAATGTTTTGCTGATGAAGCTGTTTGGATAAGTTTGAGAATGTAAGAAAGGACATTGAGGTACATTAGTGGACATCGCGTATCAGGAGTGTGAATGGAGCAAAGCATTTGGAGATTTCATTTTGCACTTTTCTTTGGTCAGTCGTCACCGGGGACGAGACTCGTTTAGACCCAGAATTAAAGCTGGATACGGGTTTGTAGACTTCAGGGTGATTTAGACCCATGTGGTGTCACCTCGGATGGCAATTCCAAAACCGACTGGGAACGGAATTCTGAATCTGGGTAGAGTTTGTTGTTTGGGGAACTTTTGTTGTCCAGAACTCAACACCCTGTATAGCAGGTTGCCAGATTACAACTGAAAATCAGCAGGTAATTGTGCTGTCTGTCTGAGGAATGTGTTGACCCCGACATCATCTGTCAGCTCCACGCATCCTCCTTGGTCCTCCGTACAACACGCAGCATCTGCATTTCTGGTCCCGATGTTGTCACGGTTACAATCCTGCCCCCTGTGTTGGATGAGCGAGCCCGTCTCATCACCTTTCAGACTGAAAAAAACCAGTCTGTCTTTCCGTTCCCGGCTTCACTCGGGTCCCTGAGGGAGTTTGCATGAGCGATCGTTCTGTGGAAATTTCCTGTCATTACCCGCTACAAGGCTTTGTTATTCCGGCGGAGTTTGGTACCGGTGAAGCCGTGACTAACATCTGAATGTTCTGTCTGTCAACGTCACACGCAGACCACGCTGTAATCCGACTGTACAGTAATTTCATCTCTTTACCGTGTGTCAGTGAAACAAATTACCGCGCTCGGGACGACAATAAGCGCTGTTTATTTTTTTCCTTACCGTCGGCTCGTAGGCAACAAGCGACGGAAACATAACACCACCCATAAATATTTCAGCAAGCACCGTGTAAGTGCGATGACATGCATTAAGCCCCGAGAATAATGAACCCGCATTACACTTTCATTCCACTCCTAATGAGGCTTTTGTGTGTATTCCCTTCACTTCCCCTTAAATGACAATACAGGACCCAGACACTGAACAAACGAGCCAGTGCGTCCCTTCTGCCGGAAGCTATCGCGTGTCTCTGCATTCATTTTCTCACGCAATAAACAAATCAGTTCACCACCCTTCCACGGGTGTGGTCTCCAACCGCCTCCGTGTCTCGGTGTGTGTGTGTGTGTGTGTGTCACAGGTTTAATTTCTCCCACCATCTGCTGGCTCGGTGCCAGCTGCTGTAGCTCACCTGAGTTTTTGACAGGAACAAACTCAAGAGAGAGGCGTCTCCCAAGGACTCGCGCGATATGGCCGGGTGGAGTCCTGGTCTGTACTCGCTCTTTTTGAAACGCCCTTGTTTACAAGGAGACATATAATAAACGCAGAAGTTGGAACAAAAAAAAGGGATAGGTTTGAAAAGTGATCAAAGGTAATTACCTTTGTGGTAATTTCTTTATGACAATCGTGACTTAAGACGCCAATACTTTCCGGGGTTAAGTGATTATTGTAAGCAGGGAGTGACACGACTGCCTTGATATTTCAGTCGTCCGAGGCATTTCAGAATAATGTGACAACAACATTGGGCTGACGTTGATTTGTTTACAGACAAATATGATGGTTGTTGCCCGTAAACATTGGGACTATTAGGATCACTGGTGGACTCGAGGGACAAGGTGCCACATGGTTGACAAGTCATGGATTCAGGATGCCTGATAATTCTGATCAGTCACAATGGAACAAACCTGATCTTCCCTGCTGGAGTTCCCTGATATTTCCATCAGGACATGGCGCGTGACTCGAGGGGTGAGCATCAAACTAGCGATGTGAACTTGCAGATCTGCTGCAGAAGACATGGGTCAACTTCCACGCATGGGATTTTTGCCAACTTGCAAAATCTGTTTCTCGGGGTCTCTCTGCCGATGCTCAATTCTCAGCCACGCGAGGATTTCCGGCAGATGTGAGCCCTTCTGGATAGTTGTGGACAGCTTTGACATGGTTCCTACACCATCAGGTACTACTGTGGTACGCCACAGAACCCAAGTGCAGCTGTTGCTTAAACACTGGTACCACGTCTCTGGGGTCCAACTATCTGTCTCTGGGCAAAGTCACTCCGTTTACCCATGCCTGGTAAATATTGCCTTCAGCTGGACAGATCAACACCTTGTATAAGAGCCAATTGTGACGTACCCACCACCGTCTTTAGGTGATTATATGTCACCTGCCAGGTGATCAGTGTAGAACCTTATGGTTTAATATATTGTGTAATTAATAACCATCAGCCTTGGTACGAAATGAATGATTGAAGTCTGTCAGAATCAAACCCTGAGTTCATTTGTGCTCCGAGGCTGTGGAATCGGTTGTAAAGGTCAGAATGCGAGACGCAACAGAAGGAAACGGCGCGGGAATTTGCGAGGAGCTGTTTAGTTTAATCGCTCTGGACAGGGGCTGCTTTAGTGTGTCTGAGGAAAGGTGATGAGAATCGAGACACATGGCAGCTTGTGTTAATTAAATCCCTCGCGCCCTGGTTCGGGGGTGACGGGTCTTACTTAGGCTTTCACTCGGAGAGAAATGAACAACCCGCAGATCAAACAAATCCGTCTCTGCAGCTGAGCGGCTCCCGTTTACGGCTTGATAAAAAGAGCGGGAAGGCTCGCGGGATAATCAATCTGATGTCGTCGTCATCGCCGTCGTCTAACGGCAAACAAACTTCACAGCGAGAAATGTTTCAAAGTCGAACAAACAAGCGCCTTTAATCTGCGAAGACATAAAAAAGAGACAGGAAAACCTTTTCATCCTCCTCCGTCTTCTCTATCTTTGATAAAATCTTAAAGAACAAGCATTTGAGTCATTATGTCTAATTAAAGTTACAGTTACACCATGACTCCGGTGTAATCGGCGTGTTTGCAGAGCAGACAGGTGTGGCCTTGATTAATCATCACATCCAAAGTTTTACTGCACTGCACTGCACCAGACGCTAACTACAGTGAAACCTGCAGTGACGAGATCTTTCCTAGTTCAGAAGTGTAGTGTGAAAGCTCTCTATTGAGCAGAAGATTCCGGAATCTGGTTTATTGTTTGTGAGATTGAGGGGCAGATACTGAAAAACCAATCTCCCCAAAACAATTCAATTCTCCCAAACTATCCTTTCTTACCAATGCTCCCAGATTAATACTCCAAACCAATCCTGCCCAACCGATCCATCTAAAACAACCCTCTCCAACCGATCCATCTAAAACAACCCTCTCCAACCGATCCATCTAAACCAACCCTCTCAAACCGATCCATCTAAACCAACCCTCTCCAACCGATCCATCTAAACCAACCCTCTCCAACCGATCCATCTAAACCAACCCTCTCAAACCAGTTCCCAGCCTCCAAAACCAATTCTCCTACACCAATCTATCCAGATCAGTTCACCCCATCAAGTCATCTAAAACTAATCCTTGGAAACCGATGCTCCCGATTCGACCCTTCCATTTTCTTCTCACATCTGAAACCTATCAATGAACCCAGTCCATTTTTTCCATTGGTCCTCCCCACTCTAGCCGTACACGCTACGAGTCTGAATTAATATCAATTTCATTATGATTTCTAGCTGATCTTACTTTGTCCTAAAGCACCAGTGAATGTGAAGGTGTAAACATGTGATTTTCGATAGTGTCTTCTCCTTTTGACTAATATCTAATCCCCCCCCTCCCAATCTGATGAACCATCACTGGAATATTCCCAGTGTTATACTGCGGTGCTGTTCCCTGTTGTCCACCAGTGATGTCACATTTCCGTAGCCTTGATGTTATAGACTTTGTCCAACAACGTGATTATCAAATGGTTAGGATGAGAGTGTGGACACTTGCGACAGGCAAAAGATACAGTGCTGCTTTCTACTTTCTCTGTACTATTGCAGATTTGTCAAAGATAAAAGTGAACTGAAAAGAGATAACTGGAGACACAGAAGGCTGTCGTGAGGGATACATTTGTTGTAATGTAGACACAATGGTGGAAGCACACACTGTTGTATAGAATGTCATTTGTCAAGTTCTTTCAAAAGATTAATTTTGTAGAAAAAAATAAACACATCGCAGACAAGTCACAAAATTACAACTTTTTACAATCTATAACTGTTAAATCTGGCATTACAAAATATTTACCGTATAATTCTTGTGGTACGTTTTAGATTCAGTAAAGGAAAAGAATATGGAATTACTCAAATATCTAAAATAAACACCTCCATAAAATTAGCTAACTATAAAAAGAGAGCTCACACATCACCAAGCTAATGCACAAAGTGATGTCAGTTGAAAAAATAGAGAAATATAAAAAGTTTTAAACAAGGTAAATGACGTATTTGTGCTAAAGATGGTGGTTGTTCCCAGTAAACTGTGTCTAGTACAAACGAATTTGGATGTTAATAAAAGGACTGCATACTGGTAGACCGAGGAAGACATCAAAGCATCTTGGCAGAAACCTAAAGCAATAAACAATTGAAGGAACATATCCCTAGAGTGGTAACTACATAATTTGTGCCAGGAGCTGTAATTTAAAGGTAAAATGAAACAGTGTGTTGACAATAAGTTGTAATAGGTGCCCTGGCTTATTGAAAGATCAGGGGTCTAGCAAAGTCTGTTTGTGGAAGTGTATGATGGCACAAATAAAGGATTTCTGAGAACCTCGGAAGAAGAGATATTGATGCTCATAAGTCTGAACTCCAACAAACCACAGTCAGTCAGATTGTGAACAAATCCTGTCTAAGGGTGGCTGAGCAACAATGATCAAGCCAAGAGCAATGCATATAATACTATGGAACTTCAGGCTTTTTCTTACATTGGCTACACTAAATATTTATGAGTTAAACATCATGGGAAACTCTGAATAACATTAGAGTTCATGGCCGGTTTGCAAAAATAAAGCAACTGCTATACAAAAAGAAATAAAAAAGATCAATTTCATTCCAGAAGGCTATTAAAACAAAAGTATCTTTTCTTAAATAGTTTTATATCCTGTAGATAAGAAGCATTATGTCTGGAGAATGAAAAACATTGTATTCTACCATAAAAACTTCTTCCCATCTGTGAAACACACGATTATTATGGTATGTGTCTGTTTTGATCCACCAAGGCTAGCACAGATTGAAACAATGAATTCTAAGTTTAAAAAATTAAGAACAGCAAGACAACAACCATGGGAATATAAATAGTTAATAATGATTTTTCCCCCTCTTGATACCCCTGTGATACCATGGTTGGGGAACAGCACACATGCTCAGGTTTTGCAGAAATACTGGCATCACACTGCTGGGGTCCAACTATACATTCAGACTCAAACATAACTGCCAGCTGGGGCCCTTCATCAGTGATAATATGCTAGCTGACCAGCCAGATGTTCCTACAAGGACCACTTTAGAGACACTAATAACCCTAACACGCATTTCTTTGGAATGCGGGAGGAAACTGGAGCACCCAGAAAAAACCCACCCCAAGATAACGAGAACATACAAACTCCACACAGAAATCTCCTAGCTCATCCCATCCAGGGATCAAATCGAATCCTTCTGGTTTTGTAGCAACAACGCTACGGATGGTGGCACTGTGCCACCCATACTCTATATATAATTTAACAAATTCTAAAGACATACGTGTATGATAGAAATAATGGACCTACCTTTCACACGTGTGTAGAAGTGTGTGTACATTCAATGAGATATGGCATAAATAACAAAAAGGCTGATTTTATAAATGCTAGAACAAACTGCATGTGCATATGCTTGATCTGTGTCACTATGCGTCTATTTTTGATCAAAGCACACATTGGACCTATTTCCATTTAAGTTGAGAGCTATGTATGTGGCAGTTGCTCTCTTTTCTCTTTTCATGATCTCTTTTTATGTTTGCCAAAGATGCATGTGATACAAAATAATTAACATTAAAATAACTGTTCAACGATGAAAACAAAGCTGTATACATGTCAATAGCATGCATGGTATATCTTATAGGTGGATATTTCATCAGAAGCAAAAAGGATTTCCATAATCTTTGCTGTGTATCTGTGTGTGTTGACAGATTTAATTAAAGACTTTTATTATTATTTATTTATTATTATTATTTATTTATTATTATTATTATTATTATTTATTTATTCTTATTATTTATTTATTATTATTATTTATTTATTTATTATTATTATTATTATTATTAATTTTTATTATTTTTTATTATTTTATTTTTTCAAAATAAAACCAGTCCAACACATTTACAAACCTTTTTTTTTAAATATTTGGACATTTGAGTTTTTTTAGAAATCATTGTCAGTGACCATATCCAAACCCTGCATGAATGACTACAACCTAAAACTGTATTTTACAATAGAAATCAATATATTTATTTGGCAAGGAAATGCTGGCTAGTTACTTGGGCTCAAAATCATCAGAGATGGGCTGAAAAACAGTGGAAACAGGTTAAAGAGTCCATATTTTTAGCTAGTTTAGGGGGGAAAATTGTCATAAGTAATCCGCACATATGGTAATATACTATTGATACAGTATATAACATATTTCAGAAAGACTTTATACAGTGTATGTGCTTGACTAGCATTCCTTCACTCCAGTGATGACTCCTATTATAAAGCTATGACTAATCATTACATAAGATACTTAGAAAATGAACAGCTCAGCTTTTATATACAACAAAAATAGACAATAATTCCACTTGTAAAACAGCAACAATTAGCAATATTAATAAATAAATAATATCACCACCACTCCCCGATTCATGTGTCCAACAGGTTAGCCTAAACTCCCAAATTTACGAACCCTGATTGTATAGCCCCCCTCCCCCCAACCCCACTGAACTTAATCAGGCAGCTGAGCACCTAGAGCGAATAATTTGTTGTACTCTGAATAGCGTAGCCCAAATTAAAAGAAAATTTATTAAAGAGAAAAAAACTAGCACCTTGGTATAATAATTTCACTCAGACCCTAAAACAAACCATTAAGAAACTAGAACGTAAATTGCATCAGACAAACTTGGTTGTGTACCAAACAGCATTAAAGGAGAGTCTTGTAAATTATAGGAAAGCTCTTAGTGCTGCTAGAGCAAAATAATCCTCCTCGCTAATAGAAGAATGCAAAAATAATCCTTGCTTTTTATTAAATTCACTGGCAAAACTAAATAGGAAGAAGACCACTACAGAAGCCTTCTCTCTATAAGGTTGCAGTTGCAATGACCTTTTGAATTTTTTCAGTGATGAAATTGAAATCTTAAGGCACAAAATCAATACTGTAAATCTTAACCCAGGTAATACAAGTCAAATCGATTTCAATATACCTTTCAAGACCTGTGATTATCCTATATTAATCCATTCCAAGAGACAAAGTAAATTTTAGTTTCATCATCAAAATCTACATCTATATTAGATATTAGATACCCACAACGCTTCTCAGAAATGTACTACCAGAAATAATCAAACCTCTCATAAAAATTATCTCAAAATGATCTCAAAATTATCTCTCAGTACCGGCCATGTCCCTAAATAATTTCAATTAGCAGTAATCAAACCTATGATTAAAAAACCCAACCATGACAAATTATAGACCAATATCTAACCATTCCTTCCTCTCCATAATCCTAGAAAAGGTTGTAAAAGTAAAAGTGATACATTTGCCATTATGTTTGCACACATCTGAATTGGTCCTCTGCATTTAACACACAAATACACACACACAGGTGAAGTGAGCAGCTGAATCGTG
>JAOUQT010336457.1:0-13102 GCA_025769995.1 Xyliphius kryptos | reverse complement strand
ACTTTGGTTATTTTGTTAAATGCTGTTCTAGTGGCATGGTATACCCCTAACAAAAAATCCTTTAAATTTTGACCAATAAAGAGTTCATTATTTCTGAAAAAATCAAGTGTTCTTGAATTGTTCTCTAATTTTGATCTCCAGTGTATGTGTTATTTTAGTGTTCCCTTTATTTTTTTGAGCAGTGTATATCCAGAAAAGTCAGAACATAAAGAGATTAGTAAAAACTGACCTATGTTGTTAATTTGTTCATTTATTTAATGTACAGGTTACAGACGCGATTAAGATGAACTATGAGGACTCGGTGGTTTGATGCTCGCTGGAACCACGTGACTGCTGAACCCGGGTCTCTGGAGCTCAGGGGCAGTTCTGTTGTAGGTCTCAGTTTCTGCAGCAGGTTCTATCAGCAGCGGTTCATGGTTTTAACAAACTGGCAATAAAATACGGATTCGAAGGATAAACACAAAACCTCTGCGTTTATTCGGTACATAAAGCACCGCTCGGTTTATTACGACAAAACAAAACGCAAGTAACACTGTTGCTGTGAGGGCGACTTCGGGTGAGTTAAAGCTTCTCTTAACAGACTGAAATGTTACTTCCACTATGTTTTTAAACAATTTACAAATTTCACAGCAGTGAATGTTGCTAGTTACTTATCTCTAGTCGATCGATTCTGGAAATGAGTCGCTGCTGAATTGATGCTTATATGATGCTCAACTGAAACTGATACTTAACTTTGATGCAGCTGGTGATCTACATGTAGTTGGCATGCTTTGCTTGTCTGAAGTGACAAAAAACATTTTAATTGCCTTAAAATACACGTTACCCCCTTCCTTCCCCAAAAAAGTTTGTACTAAATGTTATACAGATAAAATCGGTATATTCAATTTCATAGGAATACCACTAGATATGATTTAATGCCCTATAAACTGTACTAAAACTTTATCTAAGTGTACTAGTTGTGGTCAAGTTTCTGCAGATTATGACATAATCATATATTTTTTTTGTAACACTTTCATAATTTTTATAATGTGTCATAAAACTTTGTTAATATACATAGATGCTCATAATCATTGTCATATATTATAACAATTGGACATAAGGCTTTATAACTTTATAAGTGGCATCATGCATTATAACATGAACCTCTTTAATCTTTCAAACCTTTTGATGTTTAGACATTTTTACTTAAAACAAAATGATTATACTTTACTTAAAGTCTGCAAAGAACATTTATAAGTTTTAATAAGTCATTATGTACTACTATGTATGCGGTGTCTTTCAATGAGGTAATTAATCACAACACTTTACGGTAACAGTTTCTATGAATCCAGTATTCATAATGCATTATAAGTGCATTTATAAAGTATACATAATGCTTTATAACATTTGTCATAAGCCTTTGGTAATGTACATAGTTGCTCATAATCATAGTCATAAATTGTTATAACAATTTGACATAAGGCTTTATAACAAAGTGGCATAATGCTTTATAATATGAACTTATTTAATCTTTAGATTCTTTGGATGTTTAGACATTTTACTTAAAACAAAATGACTATACTTTACTTAAAGTCTGCAAAGAACATTTATAAGTTTTAATAAGTCATTATGTACTACTATGTATGCAGTGTCTTTCATTGAGGGACTTAATGACAACACTTTACAGCAACACCTTCTATGAATCCGGTATTCATTATGCATTATAAGTGCATTCATAAAGCTTTATAAAATATCCATAATGCTTTATAACATTTGTCATAAGCCTTTGGTAATGTACATGGATGTTCATAATCATAGTCATAGATTGTTGTAACAGTTTGACTTAAGGCTTTATAACACAAAGTGACATAATGCATTATAACATGAACTTATTTAAACTTTTGATTTTTCGGATGTTTATAAGTTGATAAATAGTTAAAAAATATAATGTATAATTATGTAACTGTGTTATAAAGCCTTATGGAATGTTCCTTATGGAAGTATTATAAAGCATCATGAATACTTTATAAAGGTTAATGAATGTGTTAATAATGCATTATAAATACAGGGTTAACAGATTTATTGTTGGAGGGATTTACCTAAAGTTAAAATGCTGAAATTGTGTGTTATACATAGATTTGTTTGTCCAGTACAACTAGTAGATATAATATACTAGTTATTTTATTATAGCACACTTAGTATTACTGGGAATTAGTTGGGATTAAATCAGGACTGAATAAACACAGAGTAGTATACTACAAAAATTGAATAATGAAAATGTGTGATTTACTAGTAACCTGAGTAGAAAAGGGAATAATTTGGAGGTTAGTAATTTTTTCCCCCTAAATACTTATTTAGAGTTCAAACTCAAGTCGTTGGCTGACAAGGTGCAACATGGACATGTCAAACCTGACCGAGGAGGAAGCAGAGCATGTACTACAGGTGGTACAGCGAGATATGAAGCTGCGAAAGACAGAAGAGCAACGATTAAAGTAAGCTATTTTGTACAATATTCTATGGCTAAGAAACATTCAGTTTGTTTTCCTATTCACCCTTTAGTTGCACCACCTTGTTTATACACTTGTTTTTATCAGTTTCACATACAATATGGATGCACTTCTGGAATTTTAGTACAAAATATGTCTTTTTGTACTTTGTTAGTTCACTTTACACTGTTTTTACAGAACAGGCCCCCCACACAATAAGTTATTATTTGGGTGGTGGATGATTCTCGGCACTGCAGTGACTGATGTGGTAGAGGTGTGTTGTATAAGTGGGTCAGTCAATGACACGGCAGCAAATAATCCATCAAAAATGTTCAATCACCAGCATCATGTATGTCATTTTGTATAAACTGTTCATCAACAAATGAGTATTTGTCTCTGATTTATAATCAAGGTGCTATAAGGCAAATATGTTTGATGATACAGCAAGATTGCTGTATATTATCCAATCATGCAGCCCAACACACATGAGCACCATTCTACCACATATGTCACAGCAGTTCTGAGAATCATCCATCACCTAAATAATACCAGATTTTTAGTAGTTCTTATTTTTAGTAATTCTGATCATTAGAGAACAACATAATAGGGATTAACAAAGTTAACAGAGAAACATATGTATCTAGACCTATAGAGTGCATCTATAAAATAATGAGTGTACATATCCTGTATTTAATTTAACCTATAATGATATGGTATAATTGTATTTTGAAAGCAATCTATTTTACACCAACCATTAACTGAAATAAACACAAACACTGTTGGTTAAAATAAAAAAAAGTTACAATTGTTTTTGTTATAAAATTGTATTACTTTAATAAGTCGTTCCAGATACAATATAAACCTTCCAAATGCTGTAAAAAATTCCAAATTGTGTAGAGCTGCTTATACAACAGCTCTACACACTTGCTCTACACACTTGCAACAGCTCTAGTACACTTGAAATGTATTATTATTATTATTATTTGAATAGATAAAAACCAGATTTAAATTGTTTTTCATGTCATGCTAGCAGTTTAAGAAAGGCCTATTACTGTTACACTATCACTATGCCCATGTGGGTTTATAAAGACATGGTTCAGGTGGTTTGGTATGACACTGTGCCTTTTTACATCACTAACACTAATGCTCTTTACTGAATAGACAGCTATTCCACTGACACTTTCCATTAATATTGTACAACTTTTCTAAAAGGACTATTTGGAAATGGTTGTGGAAAAAGTGTGAGATCTCCTTACTAATGCCTTAATGTATTATCATCAGTTTGTAGTGCCTTCCGTACTTTATTCATTGTTAGACAGAATTAGAGATTTCCCCTTACTGTATATGCCATTTTCTAAAGCAAAGCACAAATGGCAGGAAGGGTTGTCACATCCTTGTCATGTAATAGCTCACTTCCTGAAACCAAGTATGCAGACTCAGTGTTGCACTGCTGTCTGTGGCTGCACACTTTGGAACGTTTGATCACAATATACATGTATGTAAAAAAAAAAAAAAACAAACTAAATTATGTTTTTAAAATGTTATGTGATTAGAGAGTCAATCAAAAACACATTTAATGGGTTTATAATACAGTGAGTATGGAAAGTATGTTTATATTTTTATATTTGTACTCTTTGTTTCATTGCAGCCATTTGCTAAAATCAAAGCAGTTCATTTTATTTCTCATTAATACACACTAAGCACCTTATAGTGACAGACAAAAACAGAAATGTTTAATAAATTGCAAATTTATTAAAAGAGAAAAACTGAAAAATCACATGGTCATAAGTATTCAGACCCTTTGCTCAGTGTTGAGTAGAAGCACCCTTTTGAGATAGTACAGCCATGAGTCTTCCTGGGAATGATGCAACTGGGTCATGCACACCTGGATTTGGGGATCCTTTGCCATTCTTCCTCGAGATTCTCTCTAGCAGTGACAGGTTGGTTGGTGAACATTGGTGGACAGCCATTTTCAGCTCTCTCCAGAGATTATGGGAATAGGTCAAGTACATTTGCCAGGTCAATTGGGTTTAGGTCATGGCTCTTACTGGCCACTCAAGAAGGGTCACAGAGTTGTTCTGAAGCCACTTCATTGTTATATTAGCTAGGTGCTTAGGGTCATTGTCCTGTTGGAAGGCCCAGTCTGAGGTCCTAAGCACTCTGGAAGAGGTTTTCTTCCACCATATCTCTGTACTTGGCCGCATTTATCTTTCCTTCAGTTGCAATCAGTCCTTATGTCACTGCGGCTGAAAAACACCCCCATAGCATGATGCTGCCACCACCATGTTTTACTGTTGGGATTGTATTGGGCATGTAATGAGAGGTTTCCGCCAGGCCACTTTGCCATTAAGCTCCAACTGGTCAGGGGCTGCAGTAATACTGCATCTTTGGAGCTCAGCCACAGTTAATATTGGGTTCTTCTTTACCCAAGGCTCTTCTCCAACAATTGCTCAGTTTGACTGGTTGGCCAGGTCTAATGGAGGCCTGGTCGTTCCAGAGTTTTCCCATCTAAGGATTATGGATACCACTGTGCTGCAGAAATGTTGTAACCTTGACCAGATCTGTGCCTTGCCACAATTCTGTCTCCGAGCTCCTTGGGGAGTTTCTTCGACCTCATGATTCTCATTTGCTCTGACATGCACTGTGAGCCATGAGGTTTTATTTAGACAGGTGTGTGCCTTTCCTTATCAAGTCTAATCAGTTTAATTAAACACAACTAATTAAGGATTAGAGCCATTTCAAGAAGGTTCGGAAGAAATGAACAACATGCGAGTTAAATATGAGTGTCACAGCAAAGGGTCCGAATACCTATGACCATGTGATATTTAAGTTTTTCTTTTTTAATAAATTTGCAAATTTGTCTACATTTCTGTTTTCTTTTTTTCAAGCTGGGTGTTGTTTGTGTATTAATGAAAAATAAAAAAAATAACAATAAACAAAAAGTGAAAAATTTAAAGGTGTCTGAAGACTTTCTGTAGCCATTGTATATTATGTCTATGTTCGTCTATAGTCCACTCCAGGTTGAATCTTTTTACATGGTATAGCATGCACATGAACTCACTCACTATAAGTCCTACAACACATTATGGGATAAGAAATAAAAGTTGCACATTGAGAGCTTAACAATGAACCAGGGATTGGATGGATTTAACATTTACATAATCAGAGCACATAAGTTCATGTGGCTTGTGACTGGCACATAGCACGTAACTACTTTTTTTTTTCTTGCAAGGTCTGTGTGCTTTGAGGCCTGACAGTAAAAGTATTTTCTGGCTTCTGCTGATTTAGACAATTATATAACATATTAAGATTCAGACTTTGATGCACCTTCATAAAAATCTGTGAAACATTTCAAACTATTTAAATGGGAAAACATATTTGATTTAGATCTTGAGTTTTTTTTGTGTTTATATTCTATACATATGATTTTAATGCTAATTGTTCAACAATCAACTGTCTAAATAATTAAAAATATTTTTTTTATCCTTTTCCCACATTGATTAGTGACTACTTCTGGCACTAGCACATTATTGTACTGTTTTCAGGAATCGTGTTTATGACAGTCTTGTTTTTTTGTCCCACATAGAGATTATCACTATAAGCTTTTGAGCAAATGCTATTCAAACTTTTTGCCAAATACAATGGATTTTTCCTTAATACGTTTTTTCTCATTAGTCTTATTTGTGTATTGAAACAACAGGTTTTCACCAAGTGTTTACCTGGAAACTAAACAGCAATATTGTATATTCTTATATTCCTTATAAGACAGGCATTGTTTCATCTTAAACAATATTAAACAATACGGCAATACATGACCAACTTACAAGTAAGCCACACAGTTTTTGTTTAAGCTCGTATGTGGTGTAAGATTCAATGGACTAAACAAAATTACTAGCACCGCTTATAAATTGTGGGAATTTGATTTCAATCATGTGATTCTTCTCTCATTTATGGCAAGTATCGTCACTGGAAATATAAAGATCACACATTGATTCAGCGAATTTGACTCTAGGATCCGAGGACAAGAAAATTCTTCAATAAATGCACGCGACCCAGCTTTTAATTTTTATTTTATGTTTACAGCCTTAATTATATTAAGGCTTAAGTATTTAAGCATGAAATATAATTTGTTTTGGTAATGTACCGGAAAAGTTAGTTTTTTCCGATATAACTAAAAAATGGAACATGATGAGGACTGGCAGCACTTTCAAAGCAGTTATTTAATAGATACAACACAGAGATAAAGTCATCACCCCTCTAGAAAAACAAGAATTTTCCGGAAACACAAGTTTCCGGAAAAACGTTAACTGACTGACTTATTTTTTTATTTTGTTTAATGCATTGCATTAGAGTTAATAGCTGAGACACATTGACTTTTTTGTGAGTGAGGGTTTTTATGTAATTAATGTATTTTTTTTACTATTACACAATGCCCATATTTGGGAGATACAGAGTCCTTTGTACAGCATGGTGTTAGGCTATCAATTTGGAGGTTGTGGGTTCAAATCCCAGGTCACTGAAGTTATCAATGTAAGTCCTTGAGCAAGACACTTAACCCTCACTCCAGGGATGTTGTGTGGTTAACTCTCTGACCAAGCTGGGCTAATTGATGGGGCTTTTTGGATAAAAGTGTCTGCTAAATGACCAAATGTTCATGTAATGCAAATGTAGCATGGGTACTTCACCCATATACTTATGTTTTATAAACAGATGGAGTCACCTGGGGAACTATTAGTGCTTACAATTAATTACCTAAATAAATCCTAACAAAGTGCTTGGTCACTGCATAACCGTTGTTTCTCGTTAAACTTTTGTTTAAAAGCAATAGAGCACTCGAGGTCATGTCATTTCCAAAGATACACCCTGACTTGTCCACTGCGTGCAATGTCACCTGGTGCTTTAACCCCACCGTGGTACTAATTCTTTTACTCGGCATACCTTTATCATAGTATCAATAGTCTTCCCAACTCCCAACTTCCCAAAATGTAACATTTTCTGTAGGCAACTCGAAATACATCTGTTCTGGAAGGACTTGCAGTTATTATTTATATATACTTTTTTACAGAGAGAAAACCATAGGCATTGAAACCAGATTGACAAATGAACAGGTATATAATAGTGCAGTTCAGCTGGTTCCTCTTTAACTGTTTGCTTGCAAATTTGGATAAAAGCATCTGCTAAATGACTAAACGTAATGTAAACGTCATGAAAATGTAATGTGTTATATTCAAATAGGATATTTCTTTACCTGAACATTGATGTAATTTAAGCATAAAATAGCCTTTCTTTTTTATATATTTTTTCCCCAAAAATAATTAAAGGACTAGAAAGTAATGCAGACAAAAATTATTAAATTAAGTATGGAGTATTATTTAATGTACCCATTGATCAGTATAATTTTGGTTTGTAAATTCAGTTAGCTACAGTACATGTTCTCTGCATTGTGATTTTTTTTATTTATTTTTTTATCAGTGAGCTCAAGCAAGAACTAGACCAGGAGGAGAGTCGCCGGGTCTTGTTATCACGTCAGCGTGGCTTCAACGAACGTTGCTGTATCTGCTGTTGCTCATCTTTTACCTTCCTCTTGAAGCCGCGTCGCTGCTGTCTGGACTGTCGCTACAATGTATGCAAGCGCTGCTGCTCCTACTCTGAAATAGACCAAAGCTGGCTTTGCTCCGCCTGCGAGAAGAGCAGGTGAGTAACTCACTCTACTAACAGACTGAACGATAAACCAGTTATCTTGCTAAATCTTTGCATAATGTATAGAAGGCTAGTTTCAGGCAGCTCCATGTTATTTTATGTTCTAATTATCTTTACTATATTCCTTCCATAGTTCAAAACATGATGGTAAGTTATTACTAAATTTTCTACATGTACAATGTCTGCTAGCCAACCAGCATCCAAAGTGGTTTTTGGTTTTTCACCATAGTAAACTCTTTGGTATACTTTCCCCCACAGTGGCATATTTGGACAAATGTATCCCAGATTTATAACGACTAAAAATGTTTGATGAGCCTCCTGTGTGTTTGTGTGTGTTTACAGGTTACTGAAGACCCAGTCTCTGGAATGGTTTTATAGTAACGTGAGAAGACGGTTCCAGCGGTTTGGTAGTGCAAAAGTCCTAAAAATGCTCTACAGGAGACATGTTGGAGAACAGGGAAGCCAGGCTGAACTCACAGGTACTTGACTTTAGTTAAGACAAAAATGGAGATGTTCGGCCATAATGTACAGTGTGGAAAAGATTAAAAATGTATATAGACACAAACATTCAGGCATCAAGCTTAGTTGTCGAGGCATGATGTTTATGGTTTTCGTAACCATGGAACAAGGGAACATTGCAGTAATGGTCTACCGTTAACTTCTTTGTACACAAAAGTAATATATAGTAAAATATGTGGCCATTCATCCAAAAACTACAGCATGCAATAGGACAATGATCTTGAACTCCTCATTAGCTTTACAACAGAATGGCTAAAAATAGTTTTAAAAAATGGCTAAAAAAGTGTTTTTTAATGGCTAAACCTCAACCAAATTTAAATGTGTTAGTGGTGTGTGCATAAATATATGCCCTCTAAAAAAATGGCATGTGTTTAGATCAATTGAGGTTTTAAAAGTTTTTTTTTGTTAATCCACCATATGAGAGGTTTACAAATATAATAAAAAAAATGGCATGCTTACTGTCAGTTTCCTTTTTTAGTACATATAAATGATACAGAAATAATGTTAAGTACTGAAGTTATTAATTAGCACTTACTACATTTTTATAAATTGCTTATTTCTACCAGATGAAAGTATATATGCTGAAAGTGTCGGCAATGAGGACAGCGTGTATGAAAGCGACTCTACATTCTACAAGCATAGTGAAGGTAAGTTATTCAGTAGTATACTATAAAACCTGCTGTAGAAATGCTAATCATCATAAAGCGTACTGTCCATTCATCCATTATCTTATTATCTTATTATTCCTCTACTAGGGTCGTGGTGGGGTTCCCCATGCCCATCCAGGGGAGAACATCTCGGGGGTTGGGCATATACACCCCTGACAGGGCACAATCTATCGCTGGGCTGACACTTACTCACACATCCACACACACTATACAGAGCCATTTAGAGCATTCAACTTACCTGGAATCCATGTTTTTGGACTGTGAAACCAGAGAACCCAGAGAAAACCCACGCAGACACGGGGAGAACATGGAAACTCCACCCAGATCGGGATACATACCAGGAACCCCCGGCGCTGAGAGGCGAACATACTAACCACTAAGCAACTAAAATTTATTTAACACACTACCATTTACAAAATTCTTTCTAAAAGTTCAGTATAAACTGGCATATGTTGGTAATTTGTTAATTCATTTAAACTTAACATACAAAGAGACAAAGATTTTCAGTTATATCAGGGTCAAACTTCATTCTAATTTCACTGATAAAATGTATTTTATTTGTTAAAAAAACTATAGAAACTAGTGCCTGCAGCACACTCCAAATAGTTGGAACAGATGCATATCAGCATTTATTTTGAATGAACTTTTTCATTTCACAGTTTTGGAAATGTAAATGTATTGCCTATTTTTGGTGAATACAAGGTGTTGGCTTCTCAATAGTTCTTGGTTGCTTCTTCTCCATGATGTGCCATAACTTTTCAATACAATACAAGACTAATCCATCCTTACCTGAAAAGTCTTTCTGTTTGAATTGGCAAAAATTGGTCAAATAAATAGGTACCACCACTTTTTTTTTTTTGCAGAGCGGACAATGGCAGAGACCATCAGTGTGGCACTACGGGTGGCTAAAGAGGCCATAGATGATGCCATTATTAGGGCTGAGTGCCAAACAGACAATCAGGTATTTAGTTTGTTTTTGTTATGTTACATGTATGCTGTACATTGAATTAGGCTTGTTACTGTTTAAAAACCAATAAATCAGATCTAAGGGCAGAGAAGCACAGTAGCCTTATAACAGTAGAACCAAATTTTAGCACCTCTATATAGAGTAGGGATTGGAATGCTTTCAATAAAGAGAGAAATATATTTTTATAGCTTAAATGTAATGCATAAAAATGACTAATAAACATTAATGTTATTAAGATAAGCTGAAATATTGTATTATAATGTACAATAAATAACTTGTGAATACATTTAAATATTTTATCTATAAATTATAAGCAAAAATCAGCAACTTTCAAAGTCATTAGTACCTGAAAAACCAAGCAAAGTTTAAAGGGTGGGATTTGTTGGTTTGTGAGTGTTTGTGTGGCACTAGGATGAACAACAATTATGTAGAAAATCTGTATTGCTTTTTATATCATGTCACTTTTGCAACAGTAGGTTTGCTTGTCTGTAAAATATATAGTTTTTTTTATATTTTAAGGAAAAGCTGAAAGAAGCATTATATTTACGTGACAACAAAGGAGAGTTAATAGAAGAGCTCACCACAATGATTGTACAAACAGTGAGTACCAGACTGAAATGAATATTTACATGATTCAGTGTTGACAGCATTTTTTTTAGTAAAATATTTATTTGAAACTTGCTAACTATACCAGGTTGTTTAAAAAAATACTTAAGTAATGTAAACATGCAAAATTACAATGACACTTCATAAAAAAATAAAAAAAAAAACCACATCAGTGCCATTATTAGCCTTTTGAATTAACTAACTATGAATCTGGTATTCATAAAGCTTTATTAAGTATGCATAATGATTTATAATATTTGTTATAAATCTTTGTGAATTTCCATAACCACACTCATTAAGTATTATAAGAAATGCCATAAGGCTTTATAAAACAAAAGTTTAAATCAGTTTATATTATAATGCATTGTCACTTGCATTGTGTTATAAAGCTTTACAATTATGTCAAACTGTTTGTCAAACATCTATGTACATTAACAAAGGCTTATGACACATTTTATAAAGCATTATGAATACTTTGTAAAGCTTTATGAATGCACTTATGATGCATTATGAATACTGTATACATAGAAAGTGTTACCACCGTTGTTAATGTATGTTGTTCATAATTAAAGTCATAAAGTTTTATAACAATTTGACCTAAGACTTTACCACACAAAATGACAACGCATTATAATATGAACTTATTCATGAACTTATGGTATTATCCTAAAACTCTTAATGAGTATTGCTATGTACATCTATGGACATTAACAAAGGCTTATGACAAGTATTATAAAGTCTAATTTTTTTTTTTATAAAGCCTTGTTAATAGTGTATTATGACCATTAGATTCAGTCAAATAAATGTTAAATAAAAATGACAAAAAGGTCGAATTTGTTGATAAATTATCTTTGTTACCTTACGTTTTTGTATATTGAATTATAAATTTTCACATGGTTTATTAACTTTGACCTCAGATTATTTGCAGAAAGAGAGACCAGTCTGAGATGCAACCAGAGTGTAATCTCAAGCCAACACCTGGTCCAAACAGTAATGTGAGCTCTTTATGTACATGTATCACTGTGGAAAATATAATGTCATTGTAAATTGTTTTGTGGCCTGCTGTATTTTTTTAAGTGTTTTTTTTTCTTCTTATCTTTCTCTAGAACTCTCAATCAGCCTTGTCCCTACTTACAGAGGAAATCCACTCTCAGCATTACAAAACTGATCCCAGCCTAGTGCTTAGTACTCAGTGGCCAAAGAAAGACTGTGTTGACTGGCTTGAAAGCTCCTGTAAGAGCATGTAGTAATACTATGTTTTTGTAATTTGGCGTCATTTTTGATTTAGCAATTAACACAAATTAAATGCTACAGCATTCTAAACCTTTGAAAGCAGCTTTAAGACTGTTCATCTCACATAATGAAGCATTTTAACTTTGGGGTTTGTTGTTTTCCTCTTGCTTATCAGGTTTTGTTCCATGTGTCCATGTTAATTACGCTGACCAGGTATTCCTGTCCTATGTTTGGTTCCAGCACAGTATTTTGGTAACACTTTACATAAATCCGATATTCAAAATTCTTTATTAACACGTACAATATGCTTTATAAAAAATATATGTTTTATAAGACTTGTCATAAGCCTTTGTTGAAATCAAATACTGCCATCTAGTGGCCAAATTACAAAAAAAAGTTTATGAAAAACTGTTTATTTTACATCGGTTTTTGTGAATAATGCCATGGCTAGACAAGTGGCTCAGCCACTCAGATTTATTAACCGGAACTACCCATTTTTTAATTTACAATAAACCACACCTCTGACCGTTTCACATTCATATAAATGTGCGGTATAAAATACATTATCCTCCCGATCGTTTATCATAAACTGCATTCTGTAATTGGGCCACTAGATGGCAGTATTTGATTATCAAAGAAACCAGAAATCCTAATGTCACCTGGTGATTCCAACTCACCAAGGTGCTAATTCTCACTCCATTTTATTTACCGCTGCTAAATGGTGGAACGACCTTACCAACACCATCCATAAGGCTGAGTCACTCAACATTTTCAAGAAACTTCTCGAAACACATCACTTCTACAGACAGATTGGGTAATTTGCAGGGTTGATGGTACTGCAGTTTAGCTGTTTTTTCCCAAAACTACTTACTTGAGTTGTTATCTCAACTGTAAGTCGCTTTGGATAAAAGCATCAGGTAAATGACTAAATGTAAAAGTATTTA
>JAOUQT010336447.1:0-13104 GCA_025769995.1 Xyliphius kryptos | reverse complement strand
TTGCACACTAACTGGACAGGTTGGTTTCACAGAAGTGTGGTTTACTTGGAGTTACATTGTGGTGTTTAAGTGTTCCCGCTATTTTTTTTTTGAGCAGTGTAGTTCATTTTAGAAAATCGGAGAAAATATTATTTGCCTAATAAATTGGAACACAGTAAAAGCATTGGCTGTAAAATACCCTGCCCCAATCCCAACCCTGGAACTGAACTCAAGCTTATGAAGTGGGGTGTACATAATTTTGACCATGCAATCTAAAATACTGAAGGTAACAAATGATTACTCACTGTTGGAATACAAAGTTTGCTCAGTGGGTTCCCATCAAGCAGGTAGGATCCATTGAATGTAACATACTCATCGTAGTACTGTGGCGCTTGGGGGATAACACTGCACAGTACCTTCCTCTTTTCCTCAATCTTCTTGCGGATATGCAGAAATTCATAATAAGGATTAGCACGTTCAGTCTGATAAGGCTCGATTTCTTCAAGCTTCAGGGAATCCACAATGGCTGCTAAAGACTGCTGGGTTTTCTCTTTGATTTGCTGGGCTGACAGGTTTACTTGTGTAGCAAGTAAAACCTTGGGCATCTTTCGTTTCCTTGGATGCGTTACCTGGACATCAGCCTCATCCTCTGAAAGTTTGGCTTTGGTCCTGGCTCCAGAAGAATCACTTTCTCGGTCGGCTACTGACAGCGGCGAAGAGCTTCCAGAAGTGGTTCCACTGGGGTGCTCTGTTTGAGGGTCAACCTGAACTCGGCCGATGTCTGGGCTTTGAGCTCGGTCTAAGGAGCCGTCTGGTTTTGCAGATTTGTCCTCGGAGTCTGGCAGATCTGACATCTCTACATCCATGTCAGAGAGAGCTTTCGATCCAGACTGGGCTTGAGGATCATCTTTGGTGGTCAACGTGGTGTCCACATCCAACTGCCTGCTGTCTGCACCTTCCTCGGATACGTCCATTGGCTCCTCCGGTGAAGGTTCGGAAATATTTGACGCAATCGGTAAAGCACAGTCGCTTTTCTCCAGCAGTCCCTCACCTATGCTGGAGCTCTCATCAGAAAGCCCTGATTTGGAATCTTCTTGAGGACTTGGATCACTTCTGTCTGGATGCTGATGGGCTGACTGTATTTTAACAGCGTCTACAGAACTGTAACTTGAGGTAACGGATGGCCCTGGGCTACTGGCACCATCAGCTTTGCTCTCTGTAGAAACGATGTCACCGGTGGGCTCCTCCAATTTGTCAACAGGGCCCACCGACAGGCTTTGACTCATTTGATCTGGTTTCAGGTCTAAGTCTTTATTTGTTGAGTGATCATTATTGGTCTCTGAGATGGTATTCCGCTGGAAGTTGCTGAAAGTCTGGGGCTGTGAGTCTAGCGCTGATGCACACTGGGAAGCAGGTGCTAACAGGGAATCTTTGTTGTATCCTTCTGTTAAAGCGCTTTCTGGGGGTTCAGGCTGATTCTGTATACTTTGCTCTGGCAAAGTACCAGTCTTTATCTTGCTGACCTCCACTGTAGTCAGCAGTAAACCACTGGTTTGTGAAAGGTTACTGTGTAAAGCAACATCCTTTGTGCAAGGCTCTGGAGACTGGCTACTTGAAGTGCTATTCTCAGCGTCTACGCCTGCAGAAGGCTCACCCTCAGGTACCGACAGAGTGCTCTGACTACTATTCCACTCCTGTGTGGTTGTGAGATTTGCCTCAATGGGCTGATTTTTGCCAGGTTCTTCTGCGGAGAGTGGCGTTTCTCGGCTGGTTTCAGGGCCCTCAACCGGCCTCTCTGGCTCAGCTGCAGCAGGTTTTGCATCTTCGTCCAAAATGGCTTTCAAGTACGGAGATGCGTGCCGGCTTGTCAGAGACGTTCGAGCCAGGTCAGGAAGACTGGTAGCATCTTTCTCATGGACACCAGGTGATCTGGAGGACGGCTGTAGCAGGGAAGACTGCAGAAATGGTGGCTGGGAATCGGACGCATCAATATTTAGGTCAGAGTCATACTCCGAGGGCCTGGGCGTCAGAATGGCTGCTTGGCAAGAATCCTCTGAACTGGCGACTGAAATCATGGACACAGATCTTGACATGACGCTAGATCTTTCACTGTCTGGTCTTGGAGACCGACTGATTTCTACAAATGGCCCGGCCTTCCCAAAGTTCGACAGATTCTTGCCATCTAATGACATGGTCCTCCCACTAGTCGCTTCTTTTAGGTTTTTCTCACGACTGCAGCTCTCTGGTATTTCAGAGCTCTTTGAGCGCAAGAGTTCCTTGTTAATGCTCATATCATTGGATGATGATGATGATGATGACGTAGGAGGTTTGGGTTTATCTTTACTTTTCTGCTTACACGGATCAGTGAGGGGCCGCTGCTTCAGCCGCTCCCTCTCTTTCTGCTTAATTTTTTCCAAGTGCTTTTTATGCCATTGTTCAATCTCCTGATCTTTAAGACTAAGCATGCGTTCAAAGCTGGTCTGCATGAGGTCATCATTAACCAGCCTCTTTTCTTTGGGACGCATATCCTTTGGGGCAGATGAGACTTTGGATTTGGACTCAAAATCCACAGACTTGACTTTACTGAGTTTACCGTCTCGATTTTGTTGAGGCTTTTCTTTATCCCGGTCCTTTTCCCTGTGCTTATCTCGCTCACGGTCTCGGTGCCTCTCTGAGTCCCGATCTCGTTCCCGTCTATCCCGCTCCTTCTCAGGTGTTCTCAAAACCTCGTCTTTCAGTTTTGTGGTCAAGGTTTTATTGTTTTCCGAATTGTAACCCTTTTTCTCTTCCAAAAGAAGCTTAAGATTAGAACTCGAGGAAGTGGAATCTTTTGTCTTTTCCTTTTTTCTCTTGTCAGAGTCTCGATCTTTCTCTTTAACCCGATCAGTTTTGCCATGATCGGTTCTCTCAGGAACTTTCCCCTTCTTGTCAGAAACAGTCCTGTCCTTGTCTCTGAACTCACTCGAGGAATGTTCTCGCTCTTGCCGATCCTTTTCGCTTCTCCGGTCAGGCCTATCCTTGCTCTTTTTGCTCTCGTCGTGCTTCTTTGCAACAGGTGCACCTTTAAGCTTTTCCATTTCCCTGTTGCTCTTGTCACCAGAAGATGTTGGAAAACGATCCCGGTCCTTGCCTCTTTCTGTGGAAATGTACAGATCCGATTTGTCAGAGAAATGTTCCGATTTAACTTTCTTTTCTTTGTCAGTCTGTTTCTTCTCACATTTTTCAGAGTCCCGGTCTTTGGCGGGCGGTCGTCGATCGTTTTTCTCTCGTGGGGTCTTCTCCATGATCTCCATCTGAGGTTGATCAAATACGTTTCCAACAACTGGCTTCTCTTCGGCCTCTTCTTTTACATTGTGATTGTGAAGCTGCTCCTCAGACTTACACAAGTTAAGACCTTCTGTCCGGTCATCGCATTCAGCCCGGTTTCCCTCCTTTCCTCTTTCTTCTTTACAAACCACCTCTTTTTTCTCCTTTTTGATGACCTTCTCCCGTTCGTCCTTTGGCCTTCTTTCCTTACAGCCTAACTGCTTGTCTTTCATTGTGATCTTTTGTTCTTTAACAGGTGAAGAGTCGATGGAATTGGGTGGAGAAGAGCTACCCGGCGTCTCACACTTTCCTCCGAGATCCTCATTGTCATCACTTTTGAAGAAATTCTCTTTCCAGAATTCCCTATCGAACTCCGTGTTCCTATGTCCATCTTTGCGCGGTTCCTTCTGCCGGTGCTGATTTCTCTCGGACTCGTACTCTTTCCGGTACTTTTCCTTCTCTTTGTGTTTTAACTTGTGTTTTTTGACTACTTTACCCTCTTTATCAACCTTCCTGTAGGTACATTCGGCGCCATCCATACTGTTGCTCAGACTGGCATCCTTAAAAGGACTGGAGCTTCCATCATCCGTATCCAAACTATGTTCCTTATAGTGATGCTTGCTTTTATCCTTGTGCTTACAGCCTTTACTGCTGGAACCTTCTGTGTAGTCAGAGTCTGTGTAGTGGTTGTACTTGACGCCATCTATGGGGCAGGAGCCATCTGCAATGGAGACAAAGGTTTTAGCATTTTCTTGTTTCAGTGGCGTCGTTTGCTTGTCAGTTTGGTTGTAATTCAGCTTTGGCGACTTTACAGCAGAGAGATGAAAGAGATGCACGGATGAATCATCTTTTGGACTAAAAGACATTTTGAAAGAATCTTCCTCTCGGATGCTTTTATCGGAGTTTTCGGAAATGTTTACTGTGGAGAACAGAAGACACTTGCTGTTCTCTTTTCCATCCTCTAAAACCTCCTGATTTTCCTTATTTTTACTTTGACTTTTGCTTTTTTTCTTATTGGCCTTGCCCTTCTCAGTTGGCGTGAGACTGTCTCTCTTTGTTCTGCTCTCAGTTTTGTAAGCGTCATTGCAAACCGCCCGGGTGGGAGAGCGCTTTCGTTCAGACGGCATCTCGGCTTCATCTCCTGAACTTTCCGAGGAGCAGTAAATGATCCGGGAAGGTTTGGACTTTTTCAGCTTGCACGACGGCACCGTCTGGTCGCCGCCCTTAGACGACTGTTTAGGGGTGTGATGGTTTTGCTCCCTCTCCTCTTTGTCTTTCTGCCGTACCTCTCGTCTTAAGAGGTGCCGTTCATTTAGTGCCTTGCTTAAGTCTTCCTCCTCGTCCTCATCCTTAAACTCATATTCATCCACACCAGAGGCTGACGATGCAGCCTTAATTGTAGTTGATTTGCTATCAGAGTCCTTTTCAGCATCTGAATACTCCATATTGTCATCCACACTGGAAGGGTTGACTGATGGAGGGTCCTCAGAATCTAGAACATTAAACACTAGTCACTCAAATGTCTTAATCTCCAAAACAAATGACACTTGTCTTTATAAAAAAAAAAAATTACAAGCCACGCAAAGAACAAACAACAGAAGCATTTACCTGAAGAGCTGTCCTCAGGATTCGACAGTGGCATCTCTCCTTTCAATAGCTGTTCTATCTCCTGAGAATCTGCAACATCCACTGGTCTCTCGCCTCGTTTATTTGCTTGGAACGCATTTCCTCCATGCCGCAGCAGTAACTTCACAATCTGCAAGTAATGAATATGACTGAGATCAGTTTCAACTGACCAACCTGCTCTTATATTGACCTCCAGTCCTTTACCCAGAACCAGCACTAAGGCAGTTTATTTCTAATTAAAATGATGCATTAATCATTAATTATTTATAATGAAATGATCAACTTTCCTTGAAGAAGCCAGTTTCTATCCCTATGATTTGATTTTAGACCGTCTTGAGGTTATTTTACAAAAATACCAAACGTAAATACATACATTATGCGGATCTGTTACTTTATAATTACATTCTACTGAAAACAACATCTAAGTTACATTATTATTTCGCAGACGATTTTATCCTTGCGACTTGCAAGTATCCCGACATGATAGTTAATACAGCTTAATACAGCATCTCTGGAGCAATAAGGTCCAAGGGCTCCATTTCCTCATTTGACAATTCTTGTGAATTCTGGATTTGAACCTCAACACCTTAACCAATGAGCTAACACCCACCCACAGGTCTTGAAAGATGACGCAGTCTATTTTACAATCAGTAATGATAGCATCACACAAACACCATCATTACACAAGTAACTGAAAAACATGTAATAAACTGTAGTCCTTCTATTGCACCATACTTTGATGGACCTAATTTAATCTGTTATTTAGTTTTCAAGACCCCAAAAAGAGTGCTGGCACATGTTCGGCCCTGCAGAGACACCGGCGATGCAACAAGTTGGTGTGTTGAATAAATTAAACATAGAATTTCAGGTTAAAAAACACACTAGGGCAGAACATCTCAAGGTGTGTAACTGACTGCAAAGAACCAATGTATTAACGTCTAAATATTTTTCATTCTGACAGTGTCTTAACTTATGGAAAGAGATTTCATAATAAAATATTTATAGTGATAAAAACTACAAATCGGGCAGTAGGTGGTTTGAATCCCAATCTGCGTGGAGTTTCCATGTCCATCGCTATCCACGTGGGTTTCTTCCTACATTCCAAAAACCCTGGATTTAAAGTAAATTGTCTCTATATAGTGTGTGTGGGCGTGAATAGCGATGGATTGGGAATGGGGAACACTCCACGACCCTAGTATAGGATTAAATAAAAAATAATGGATATCGTTACAAAATTTTTGGCAATTTTATTCTTTTTCTATAAAAAAAAATGACATGATTAAGGGCACAGTTTAGATATTAGATTTGGTCACATAAATCAAATTAACACTTTTTTTTATTTAATACTACCACATGTTTAAATCTTGCCATGTCATGCTGTGTGTTCATCATACGAAATACAAAACAGTATAACAAGAATAATTACATCTCTGTGTCCGCTGCTGGAGGCATCATGAAGTGGGGTATCGTCATCCAATCCCTGCGTGTTCACTTCTGCTCCTGCACCAATTAAAACCTTTGCAACCTCATAGTAACCAAGATTGCAGGCTTCGTGCAGCGGTGTCCAACCTACAAAAACCAACACGACCATCGAGTAAAACCATGAGGGCTGTGAGCTGTAAACTCGAGACCAGTTTTACATCCGTAGTTATTTATACCATGAAAACCAAGCTTACCTGCAAAATCCTTGACGTTTACATCTGCACCGAGTCCAATAAGCTCCCTGACTTGCTTGACATCACCTCTGATGGCAGCCATGTGCAGTGGAGTCTCTCCTCGCTCATTGCGCTTGTTCACTTTATCTTTCTGACGTGACGCAGCGCTGTTGGGTGTCTTCTTCTGCACTACAGGAGCCTGAGACGGGTGGCTTGGCGTGGTATCTGTTTTAAAAACCCAATAAGGAATAAATCCCCAATATAGAGCCTTTAAAGCAAAAACGATAGGGTTGTAAAACTGAAAGCATGAGTAGGAACACATACAGTACATACTACATGTTTATAAGTACTGAAAGCATTTGCATTTAGTTATTTCGCAGACGCTTTTATCCAAAGCGACTTACAAGAATCTCAACTTGATGGTTGGGGTCTGAACAGTAGGGATGTTGTAGCTCAGTGGTCCGGGTGTTGGACTATTAATCAGAAGGTTGGGGGTTTAAATCCCAGGTCCACTGAAGTTACCAATGTGGGTCCTTGAGAAGACCCTTAACCCTCATTGCTCCAGGGTCCTGTATCAACCCTGTGTTCTGATCCCAACCAAGTTTGGATACTTGTAAGTCGCTTTGGATAAAAGCGTCTGCTAAATAACTAAATGTAAATGTAAGGGTTTTGCTCAAAGACCCACAATGGACTTCAATGGACCTGGGATTTAAACCCACAACCTTTTGATTGCTCGTCCAATGCCCAAACCACTGAGCCACCACTCCCTGTCCTGGGTGTATCTACCTACCAACCCTCACTGTAGTAAAAGGAAGTAAAAGCAGTACAGCTGGATTTAACGAAGGACCAAAGAAGGCCGTTTTAAGTATAACCCCATAGAAAAACAGCACAGATCTGAAGTTATTTACCTGGACTGTTGTCTCTCGCAGTCATCTGCATCAAAAGAGCCATCTGCTTGCGCTCGGACAGAGGATAGCCAAACAAAATGTTCACAGGCGTGGACTTCTTACCCCCGGAGTCCTTTTTTACTCTCTTTTTATCCGGGCCATCTTTATCTACATAAAGAGAAAACGTGCTGAGTTCAGTAATGACACACGTCCTAATGTAATCACCGGGTTCTAAATCGAACCCGTGGTCAGAAAGACCGAAGAGCAAAAAGAAAAGGATAAGATCATTGAAGTGGATCAGAACTCATGCATCACTCTACTCATTCTAACGGACCCCAAAAGCGTGTGTCAGAATTAACAGGCATGCATGTGAAAGCCTGTGCGTGTGTACGATCAGCGACAAAACACTGAAACGAGAGAAACGTAGACTAAGGAATCCAAGTTCTGATGTGGATCTGGTGTCCAGAAAGCTCAAGGGGGTTAGAAGAGAGTGGAAGGTCATGCGTTTGGGTTAGTACATCCTGAAACCGTTCTACAGATCCTAAGAGACGAAGACGGCAGTGTACAGAAAGGGTGCGCGGGGTTCATCGAAGCTCCGAATTCTCCGCCATTTGAGTCGTTGCCTTTGAGCGACGCAGGACGGCTGCGTTACGGCGGATTTGGCAGAGGCAGTTACCTGCGTATATCCTGCAGGGAGGAAGTAATCTCTCTCCCCACATATCACTCGACTGGCCAGGGTCAGAGTCATCTACAGTGCAGAGGCAGAGAAGCGGAGAGGAGGGAGAGAAGGAGAGGGGGGAGAGAGGAGGAGGGGAACGAGAGAGCAGAACATTGTTACACTCACTCGCTCGCTCCCCCCGCCCCCTTGCTCATGTGATAACCAGAAAGTACAATGCACCTAGGCACGGCATTGGAGGGCGCCAGCGCCATAATAAGAACATCTGGATTTAAAGCACTGGCCAAATCCGAACCCCCTTTTCCTAAAGATTATTTGGTCTCCTCTTTCAAATATCCTGCAGAATGAGGCGTCTCAATGCTTAGAACAACAGATATACCCCCCTTTTTTTAAAAACTATATGAATAAACAGTGAATTAAAAAGAACCTTATGGAACTGTGTAATAATGTAGTCGATGCAGGTTGTAACTGGTAAATGATCACCACTTCTATGTGCCTCTCAGATCAGATCAGATTTTCCAAACATACACTTAGCTGTTATATAATGCTCCAGAAATCTACACGGTGCAACCATATGCATCACTAACAGTTTCGAAAGCCGACCACAAGTGGCAGTGTTGAGTCGCAGAACCACTAATGGAAATTTCTGGCACATTGTGGAACTGACCGGTGTCTGAGTCGCGCTCTTCATTGCGGGGTGGGCTAACACTAAAGGAGAGCTTGCGCTTCATGGAAGACTTCAGCTTCCCCTCCTTCCCCACAATCTCACTCCGATCCAGCTTCGGAGTTTTTGTGAATGGGGAGATTTTATCTTTGCTCTGCAGAGAAGAAAAGAGAGACTGTAAATGAGCTGCTGCTAAAAGATAAGAGTTCATTGAAAATGACAGTTTGCACTCAATTACACCCTCCGCAAAAAAAGAAATCGGGGCAAAATGCAACATCAAAAAAAAAAAAAACCCTATTTGTTGATTAATTTGAAGAGCTATAAAGAAATGATTTCATATTGGTTTTTGGTACATTAATAGGTTTGGTACATCAACACAGGTTTTCATTTCATTCATTATTTCCCGCTTATTCCTTTATAAGGGTTGGGGGGGGGGGTGTCCCCATGACCATCCAGGGGAGAAGATGCTGAGCGCTGAGTAATTACACCCAGGACAGGGTGCCAATCCATGGCTAGGCACACAAACACATACACACACTATAAGGGGGCAATTGAGAGCAGCCAATCCATGTTTTTGGACGTCCAGACCAACACGCCACTGTGCTGCACCCTAAAAGCAGGGGATTTGACCAGATTTTTAAAAATGTATTCACAAATCAAAGCAATCTGTAAAAAGTTTTTGGCTAAACCTCTACAGCAGTGAGGGTTGGAGAACATGTAACTTCTTCAGCATTTGATAGATTCTTAAAGCTTAGGTCATCACAACTTATCACTGCAAATGCAGAAAACTGTGATGTTCCAATTGAATACTTAGTTTTTTTGTCCTCATTAGCCGTCTCTGTGTCCACATGGATTTAATCTGCGTTCTCCAGTTTCCTCCCACAGCCATGAAAACGAATTGGCAGCTTTCAAAGTAAATTTGTAATATATAGTGTGTGTAAGTGTGTGCCCAGCGATGGATTGGTGCCCTGTCCTGGGTGCCTAAAACGTTCTCCCCCTGGATGTGCATCCGGAACCCCACCCCCACGGCCCAAATAGAGGGGCACAAATGCAGCACAAACTCACATATTAAAAGTTTACATTAAAACATTCAAAACAATGTAAGGAGACACATAAGACACGGTGGGTAACGCTATATGTATTCGTACCAAACCATTCATTACTGGCCACACGATTTGTTACACGCTTTTGCACACAGAATACAACAGTATGATGCACGCAAAGGCCATAAAAGGAGTTTGGACCGTGAGTTTGGACCATGAGTGAAAATAATACACAGAACTTAGAGGATCCGCCTGCTCTATTCAAATCACCCAGGTGGGAGGAGTTTGAATTACAGCAGCTAAACTTTTCGAACCTGCTAACGGATATGCGGTAGAATCATCCACAGACAACCAATCACAAGTAATACAAAGTCTGCAACCCAACGATTGATCTCCACTAGTTTTCATACTAATTTGACTAAACGTACGATTTTTCTCACAAGTTAATGTGTGCACGCTTAATCATCCACTCTTGCGATGGGAAATCAGACAGAAAGAAATCTATTACTGAAGCATGAGCATGTACAGTCATCCCTCACATATCCCAGGCGTTACGTCCCAGAGACCCGCCATGTAGCGGCACTATGATTATTGTATTATTTATATGTTGAAGGATGAATAAACCTTTCCCACTCTCATTTAAACACTTCATATAGCAATTTAGCAACATATAGAGCGCAAAATGCCCGGTACAGAACTGGATATGTTAAAAAAACAAGCCCACCACATAGTGATCTGCGGTATGCTCCATGTGCTGTAGTGGAGGACCCTGGTTTCAAGCTTTTAAAAAAGTTCCAGACAGTAAAAAAAAATTCTGAGCCTGCGAGGTCCATAACGCAATATGAACCGAATTACTTTTTATGTATCGTTACGCCCATAAAAATAAATAACAAATGGTCTGGTTCCATCATCAAAAGCTAAACATCAGCCAAACGGAGCGCTGAGACAGTGTGGCACACAGTAGCCCCGCATTACGAACCGACAGGAACTTGGCACCTGATGGAAATAAGCAACCAGCAAAACAAAAGTTGAATTCCAGATTTAATCTTGTAAAGTGGACTGGTCAGTGACTGCAGTTTGAAACAGTCCAGCCAAAAGCTTATGAATAGAACACAATTCAGCAGTATGAAGCCATCAAGCCATGAGGACTAACAACATTACAAAGTACAGAGCAGCAGAACCTGTGCACTGTCTACAACTCCCAGAACATGTACCTTCTTCCATATTTGGTCATTTTGCAGACACTTTTATCCAAAACGACTTACAGGTACCCCAATTTGATGGTTGGGGTCAGAACACAGGGTGGATACAGAACCCTGGGGGGTTAAGGGCCTTGCAGTGAACTTTAGAGGACCTGGGATTTGAACCCTCAAGCTTCAGATTGATAGCCCAACATACTAACCACTCAACATATAAGCAAATTTAAGACAGATGCATCAAAAAAAGATGAAAAATGAAATCAGAGTGGTTGTTTGTAGCCGGTTTAAGCTTAAAAACTAGAAAAACTTGCGCGTCATGCATTTACACCTTTTTCCCGTGGATTATTCACAATAACGCACACTCTCTTATTGCTTTTATAAAAGCACACTAGAACACAAAAAAAAACAAAAGTTTAATTTATAAATGCATTGACTGAAAGCAAAATCGCTAATAAACTCGCTTTTCGTGACATAATCCACATTTTTTCGAATAAACCCTAATGCAAGAAAAGGATTTCCAGTTTCTTTAACAATCAAATAATGCCATCTAGTGGCCAAGTTACATTATTTTATAAAAAACATGGGAAATTTTTTTTTTATATCGCGCACTTATATGAATGTGAAGCGGTCAGCGGTGTGGGTTAATTTGAATAATGTCACGGCTAGACAAACAGCTCAGCCAATCAGATTTAAGGACCGTAACTTCCCATATTATAAAATTACATAAAGTAATTACTTATTATCTTCTGCTTAATCCTATACTTGGGTTGTGGGAATCGTTTGAGGTGCTGGGCAGATACCCCTGGGACAGGGCAACAATGGGCCGACACACTCAGACACACACTATATAGGGGCAATTTAGATCACCGCAATTAAGATAATTGTTAATTGAGAAAACAAGATTACAGACCGAGTCAGTTGGAGAGATTTTGGAGTTGTCAATTTGGAGGGTCAGGTCATGATGAATTGAGGGTTTAGCTGGGATCATAGGTCTCTCAGTCTTTGCCAGATTTTAAGAATTTAAAATGATGACATATTTATGGAAAAGCACTTTCTGCTGAATTGTTTGATACCAAACACATGGGGTCTGACTCAAAAACAAAGGACCCCATCGTGACCACATGTTCATTCATTTGCAAAAAATGTAAATGTTGTAGCTTATGGGTCCGAATTGCAAACTTTTTTGTTTGGAAATTAAAAAAAAGTTGGGGTCTGATTTTTTTCTTAGGTAGAAGCGGCGGCACAATTGCTTAGTGGTTAGCATGTTCGCCTCTCAGCGCCTGGGATTCCTCGTTCGAATCCCAATCTGGGTGGAGTTTCCATGTCCTCCCTGTGTCTGTGTAGGTTTTCTCCCACAGTCCAAAAACATGGATTCCAGGTAAAGTAAATGCTCTAAATTGCGTGAATGTGTGTGAGGCTGTGTGAGTGGGAGTGTGCCCAGCGATGGATTGGTGCCCTGTCCTGGATGTTCTCTCCTGGATGGGCATGGGGAACCCCACAGAGACCCTGGTGCAGGATGAGCGGAAGATGATGGATGGATGGATGGATGGATGGAAGTTAGAAGCCTAAACGCATTTTGCCGCACTATAGCGCCAATTATAGGCCAATCGGTGTAAAATTGTGTTATGGGAGAAGATGCTGCACCTACCCTCCTCCAAGTTTGGTGTCTTTAGGACTTGGTTGCCCAACGCAATTCACCCCCAAAAATCATTCAAATATGAATAAGAATATGAGAATGAAGAAGAAATATCTGTGCAAAATCAATAGGGTTTAAACACTTCTTGTTTGAACCCCTAATGACAGACTTACAGGATTCAGCAGCTGGATGAATCACAGAAACCAACAGCTTCACTATCAGAGACGCTACTGTCCTACTGAGCAGTATGTATGAAATAGTATGCATTGGATCGATGCAGATCCGACGTATAAACACTGTTCAGTAGTGAAGTATGCAGCCGCTGGGTTTAAGCTAACAGTACACCGGATTCTGAGGACGCGTTCAGGACGCAGGCTCACCGCTTCTGTGGCTTCAGATCCCGGCTGCTCCTCTGCGACCCCCCCCCGCTCTG